>CM059193.1:25809862-26045708 GCA_030323885.1 Branchipolynoe longqiensis
AGAATTTGGTGCTGCATAGAACTATGAGGGAATACTAAGACAATTTGATAGAATCTGTTTCTACTAAAACCTAAATCATCAGAATGTTTACATGGACACCAACATTAATTTGTCATGCTTGCATTTAAAATATATCCACGTTAACCATTTAAGATTAAAGTTACTTCAACCTAAAGAATGATAGTTTATAACTATCAACTTAATATATTTATCTTTAAAATGACCCAAACTCAAAAGCATCGGACTGTGCAACTTTAAGTGAGGGGTGATTAAGTAGAGTTGTACATGCCCGAAGGCTTGACATTCCTTAAAGCTGCATAGTCCGATGAAATATCAAATTTTCAAAACCAAACCCAATTATCTATATTTGATCTTACATATCTAACTTCGATACTGATGTACTTATTAAGCATTTGTTTCTGGGTACAAGGCAATACTGAGTCAATTTAACAGAACCTGTTACTGCAGAAGTCTATGGTGTCAGGGTTTTTGGCAAGCTTGCCAAAACTAATTTTCATGTTTGCGCTAAAAATATGTCAAAAGTTTACCATTTAAAATAAACGTAACTTTGAACTAATGTAAAGTAGATACTAGTGATTGATACCCATGCTTAAATATTTATCTAAAAAAAAATACAGAAATTCAAAACCATCAGACTATGCAACTTTAAGTTGAACGGCGTTATTAGAGTTGCATAGTATGCCGGTTTTGAGTTTCTGCAATTTTTTCTTAAATAAATATAATATGTTGGTGGATATGTTCTGCATTACTAGACTATAGGTTTAAGTAACTTTTATTTTAAATGACAAACTTTGTAGATATTTGTGATTGAAAGATGTCAAATTAATTTTGGCACGCACGTCAAATGTCTTCTCCATCTCCACAGGCTTCAGTAGTAACATGTTCTATTAAATTAACTTAATGTAGAATCATATCTAAACAAGTGTTTTGATTTAGAAAATTTGATGCTTTTTTTGGACTATGCAACTTGAATGTTTAGACAGCAGCCAGGAACGTGTATTGTTTGTTTTTTGTTTGTTTTTTGTACATTAGTTGTTTAAGCAAGGGAGATTTCAATCGCGGTTGATTGGTCCTCCTCATTCCACTGCTCTTTGCCCTATCCTAATAATGCCAAGCGCCTGGCTAGGAAGCGACACATATCAATTTTTAAGTCATTCATTTGACTCAACCAGGGTTCGATCCCACGATCTACCAACACAGGAGACAGTCTAAGTCTAACTCATTCGGCCATCCCGTCTTAATCAGTTATTGAGGCTTCAAGACCGAAGGCCTCATAACTAATACATTCTATAAAACTGGATATAAAACGATATGCACTTTCAATCATTCTACCGAGGATAGATGGACAGACGATTGGCAAGCATCAGGAAGTGCACTGGTTTATTAGGTCTGTGTATGGGAGAAAGCCACCCAAACCCAAATATAATAGCGTTTGGGATGTGTCAGTAGTATTTAAGGTATTCAAGTCATGGCCTACTAATAGACATTTAGCAATGAAGGAACTAGGCTTTATGTTAGCTGTGCTGTTACTACTAGTGATGGGGCATAGAGGCCAAACAATTGTGGCATTGTCTCTGGAGGACTAGAGATAGACAACAATGAGGCAACATTCAATTTGGAGACATTACTAAAGTCGAACCGTACAGGGGACCCACTGTCCATGGTACATGTAAACAGTTTTCCGGATGATCGACGGATTTGTGTAGTGTCAGCCATTAGGGCCTATATATCCAAATCACGTGGAATAAGGAATTCCAGACAGCTCTTGATAAGCTTTATCAAACCACATAAGGCTATCTCGAGCGACACGCTCGCAAGATGGACCATTAAGGTGCTTAAAGAGGTGGGCCTCAATACTGGACGCTATGCATCCCACTCAACAAGGGGGGCCATGGTCTCTAAAGCAAGAAAGTTAGGAATCTCAGTCAAGAGAATCCTGGCGCACGCCAGGTGGAAGACGGCTAGATCATTTGCAAAACACTACAACAAACGACTAGAAAAGTCAAGCACCCTGGTGACTCGCTTACTCACCAACTAAAAGATGGATGAGAAACAGAAAATTATAGTTTTGTACTGAAAGATGTTATGTTAAATAATAGTATAAAAGAGGATAAAAAATGAGATTACATAAAGTTGTCCCTGGACTATGAGTAGCCAGAGGCGTAGTACAAAGGTAAAATAGTATAGTTATACGAATCTTACCTGGGTACAGATGATGGATAACTGTTTTTTCCCGAGGTACAAGCCTAGGATAGTCGTGGGTCAGGGCGCGCCCACCCCACCCTACCATGACTATGATGTTGGCTTGTGCTGAAACGAAAACATATTAGTATCCATAGAATTTGAAGATCATTTTTTATCTTATTAAGTATGTAAAAGATTGCTGGACCCGGATGTGCTTCCTTCTCCCTGACCCATGACTATCCGAGGCTCGTACCTTGGGAAAACAACTGTTATCCATCATCTGTACCCATGTAACATTCGTATAACTATACTATATGGAGAGAGAGAAAGAGAGAGCAAGAGAGAGAGAAAGAGAGAGAAAGAAAGCGAGAAAGAGAGAAAGAAAGAGAGAGAGAAAGAGAAAGAAAGAAACTGCCATTTCCACATAGTTGTATCACTTGTATTTTGTCCGTATCACATATCGAGAACAATAGCTTCCTCCATTTATTGATCTGTGTTAGATAACTCGACCAGATGCAGTTTTATTTACATAACCCAGATCCATGTTGCTATGTATGCGACCCCTTATCTATGTGAACGTGTGTGTCGGTTTGTGGGTGAGACAGAGGCGCCCTGTGTAACTTTAGGCCTGGTGAGAAGAGGTGCTTTTTTTCTCTCTTTTTTATTTTGTTGGGTGTGGTTTTTTTTAAACACCAAAAACCTTACACCTATTAAGTGTCTAAATAATGTTGATAAAGCATCCTCTGTGCCGACATCCATCACGCTTCCTGGTAGCCTGACCGGTCCGATGCAACTGATATCAGGCAGGCCAGCCCAATATCACACTTTGATATATTTTTTTTTGGGGTACATTAGTTGATTAAACAGCGGAAATTTTGATCACACACGATTGGTCTTCCTCATTCCACTGCTCCTTGCCCTATCCTAATAAGTAATAATGCCGAGCACCAGGCTAGGTAGCAACAAGTATAAATTCATATATACATCATTGGTTTGACTCGACCAGGGTGCTAAGCCATGCGTTCGAATCCCACGACCTACCAAAACGGGAGGCGGGCGCTCAACTCATTCGGCCAACCTGTCTGGTAGGTAGCTAAAGCTAAGATTCCATATACACGGTATACGGCATGCGAATGCGAATACTATATGCGACATAGATACCCATGTCGAGCCCCAATAACCAATGTCTACCTTTTGTGTTGTGAGGTCGTTACACAAAAAAAACTAAAGATACCCATGCTATTTGGGGGGTTTTTCTGCTCCAAATTCGTGAAAGAAAGTCAAAGTTACTGTTCTTTTCTATTTCAAATGCATTCGCATTTGCATTTGCATTCGCATTCGTACCGACTGGTCCATGGGTCGATTCATTTGCCACATTCGCATTCGCAATCGCATTCGAATTTATGGAAGCACTACTATGCCGTTACATGCTTTTAGATTTTTTGCCGCATTCTCATTCACATTCGTACACCGCATACCGCGTATATAGAATCTTAGCTTAACTCCTGCAGACTCTCTCTCCTCCGGGACCTTCATCCTTCACACCCTCTGACTCCTGACACACGCTCCCCATTATGCGGTATTTGACCCACGCAGCCGGCCGCCTATTCCCGCAGTCACAGGGCTGCGGTTATCGGTGGCCCGACACTCTGCTCAGTCATTAATTACCACTGCCAACGTTTTGTGCACACTTCGCTCCCCATACACGCCTCCACACACATCCACCAGCCCGTGTCTCTTAAAGAGCCACACACACACACGCACGACCCCTCCCCCCCCCCCCCGCCTTCTCCATATCACATTATCCTGGCACTGAGCTAACCAGTCCTTGCCCTATCCTATTAATGCTGACCGCCAGGCTAGGAAGCGACAAGTATCAATTTTTTATAAATCCTTCGTTTGACTCGACCGGGATCCGAACTTCCGATCTCCCGCATGCGAGGCCCACGAATTTGGCTACCTTTGCGTGTGCGACTTTTCAGATAAAATGCTGTGCATAAATTATCAGGCTGTGAATGAGGCGCAAGTGTGGAGAGTGTGCACTGTGTGTGAGGGATGGTCAGGGGAGATAAGTTAACACTGGTTAAGATTGATGTCAGTTTAGTCAGGCTGAAGCATATTGGACAGCCCTCATTGGTGGAAGGTCGGAATGAGAGGAATCATGGCGATGTTCTGCGCATTTACCATAAGCTTTCTAATCGCAGCTCTCTAATTCCAGCTTTTTAACCCAGCTTTCTAATCGCTATTTTCTAATCCTGGCTTGCCATGAATATGGCCTATGCTGCGAACGTGGTGTAAAGAAACCACCAATCGATCAATCTAATCCTGGCTTTTTAATCCTGCTTTTCTAATCCCAGCTTTCTAATCCCAGGATTCTAATCCCATCTTTCCTAAACTGTCTTTCTAATCCCTACTTTCTAATCCCTACTTTCTAATCCCTACTTTCTAATCCCAACTTACTAATCCCAGCTTTCTATTCCCAGCTTTCTATTCCCAGCTTTCTATTCCTGGCTTACTGATCCCAGCTTACCGATCCCAGCTTACTAATCCCAGCTCACTGATCCCAGCTTACTGATCCCAACTTTCTGATCCCAGCTTTCTAATACTTCAGATCTCCCGGAAGCCAGACAACATCCCAACTTACTAACCCCAACTTACTAATCCCTACTTTCTAACCCCAACTTACTAATCCTAGCTTTCTAATCCCAACTTACTAATCCCAGCTTTCTAATCCCAGCTTTCTAATCCCAGCTTTCTGGTCCCGGCTTTCTAATCCCAGCTTTCTAATTCCGTCATTCTAGTTCTGGCATTCTAATCCTAGCTTTCTGTTCCTTACTTTTCTGTTCCTTACTAATTTTGGCCTTCTAATCCAGGTTTTCTGATCCCAGCTCTCTTAATCCCAGCTTTTGAAGCTTTGGTTTCTAATCCCACCTTTCTAATATTAGTTTTCTAATCGCAGCCTCCCTATTCCCAGGTTTCTAATCCCAGCTTTCTAATCCTGGCTTTTTAATCCCGGTTTTCTGATCTCAGCTTTCTAATCCTGGTTTACTGATCCCAGCTTTCTAATCCTGGCTTTCTAATCTCAGCTTTCTAATTCTGGCTATTTAATCCTGCTTTTCTAATCCCAGCTTTCTAATCCCAGTTTTTTAATACTGAGTTTCTAATCACAGTTTTCTAATCACAGCTTCATAATTTCAGCTTTCTAATCCCAACTTGTTATGCCTGGCTTTTGAATCCTGCCTTTCTAATCCCAGCTTTCTAATCCTGTTTTCTAATTCATGTTTTGTAATCCCAGCTTTCTAATCCTGGTTATTTAATCCCAGCTTTCTAATACTGGCTTTCTAATCCTAGCTTTCTATTCCTAACTTTCTAATTTTGGCCTTCTAATTCCAGTTTCCTGATCCCAATTTCTGATCCCAGCTTTCTAATCTCGGCTTTCTAATCCCTGCTGTCTAATCCCAACTTTCTAATCCCAGCTTTCTAATCCTGTTTTCTAATCCTGTTTTTTTAATCCCAGTTTTCTAATCCCAGCTTTCTATTCCTTACTTTCTAATTTTGGCCTTCTAATCCCAGTTTTCTGATCCCAATTTCTGAACCCAGCTCTCCTAATCCCAGCTTTCTAATCTCAGCCTTATACTCCTAGCTTTCTAATCCTAGCTTTCTAATCCCAGCTTTCTAAACCCGGTAGGCGACTAACATAAAAGACTAACTGCTGCTGGTTATCCACGTGCACAATCAGCATGCTCAGTATGCAGATAATCCACCGCGCTTCCTTGTTTTTCCGTGCGTGGAATAAACAAACACATGATCAAGCAAACCCGCAATGGACTGTCTAGCCTGCAGCATATTGCCTAAGTCACAAATCACCTGTGGCGTGCTTGCAGTGGCTGTAAGTTGCCAAATTGGCAATTGGCAAAACCATACGGCGGCTGTATGGTTGGATACGGTGGCCGAACGGTGACCGGACGGTTTTTGCTCGCCAAAAGGGCTTGCGATTTGTTTAACTTGACATTAAACTTTTTTCAGAAATCACAAGGCCGTAGGCCACATAATATCACAAGGTGACTGTACGGTGGCCGTATGGTGACTTTAATTACGCAGTGGCCACAAGAAACCTTATTGCAGCGGTGGTGAAAACCGTACGGCCGCTGCTTGCTGTACGGACCCCATGCGATTTGTGAGCATTTCTACCGCAGACCACAACACCATACGATTTGTAAAAATCCCATCCGTAGACCGCAGAACTGTACAGCGGCAGCATGATATGTGACCTAGGCATTAGGCAGCCAGACGGGATGGCCAAAAACCAGACGGGATGGCCAAATGAGATAGAGTGTCCGTCTCCTGTGTGGTAGATTGTGGGGTCATGGGTTCGAATCCTGGTCGAGTCAAACCAATGACCTAAAAATTGATACTTGTCGCTTCCTAGCCAGGTGCTCGGCATTATTAGGATAGGGCAAGGAGCAGTGGATGAGGAAGACCAATCGCCTGCGACTGAAATTTCCCCTGCTTAAACAACTAATGTCCAAAAAAAAAACACAAAATAATGACTCCGCACCGAAGCCTTTGCCCAATGCTGTCAGGTGGCTGACAAAGTGATGAGACCGCTGCACTGCAACTGTCAACAAGTGTCAACCAATGTCTGGCACTAGAATGAGTGAGCGAATGACTGGGGTTTTACGTCCTATAAATATTTGAGGTTGCGCAGAGGTGCCCAGTAGATAGCGGTGTCAGTCGAGCGATCTCCCTAACACACCAAATGTAAAGCGGGAGAAATAGCAGGGCGGAAAGGGATGTGTGAAAAAAAATTATGCCAAATAGTGCATTTTGACTAAAAATAATCACAAATCTTTTTAAAAGCAAGTTAAACAGATTTTTTGACGGGACATTTCAAATTAAAAGCAGGAAATTGGGGATATTTTGCTATTCTTTTGGGGGGTCTGCCAAATTGGGATACTTGGCACCTCTGGGTTATATCAGGACAGCTACCGACTTGTGCGACCGCTAGTGCGCGCAAATGTTGACTTTGTAACATGTCCTGCCCAACTATGATGTCATGCCACAAGCAACAGCATCATGACCCGATATCCCACTCAGTCACATTATCCTGACGCAGAGCGAACCACTTCTCAGATCATCCTAGTAATGCTGAACAGATGGAAATTTAAGGTAGCCACAAGGATCCATTTTCTAAGCCCTCAGTTTGATTTGGACTTTGATGGTTCCCCGATAAAGGCCCTGTCACACATCACTGGATTGGGGGAAATGGAAAGAAACCGAACAAAGTCCGGTTTGTGTCCGTACAAGTTTAACATGCACAAAACTAGGAATGGATGCCACCGGATTAACGTTTATGGTTCTTGTCCGGTTTGAGTTTGTTTCGTCCATTGGCTATCCATTCATGTCTGTTTATGTCCGTTTCATCTCCGTTTCGTATCTGTTCGTCCGGCGGCCTTTGACCCGATGTCGCAATAGTTTGACACATTTTAATACATTTTGATACTTATCACACCCGAACACCACCGGACTAGACAATTCTGTCCGTTGCTCAATCTGACATAGTGTGACAGGTACTTTACCCCTCGCACCGGAAGTGGGAGACCATTCTACCTATTTGGGTAATCTGGTGATTTTTCTACAACAGAATGGTATTTACTCTGCGTGCTATATCAATTCAATTCTTTTATTTTAACTCTCTGCAAGGTATGTTTACAATAAACTGAGGTGATACAATAAATGCATACAAATTCCTTACAGACAGAAAGGATCCCAGAAAAGCGATGCTTATCTAGCTGGTCTCCATGATGTGAATGAACAAGTGATGACAATAACAAATTATTAAACTTAAGCTACATTTTTAACTAATGATTATGATGAGATACTGATGCGTCTCTTCACAGTTAGTAAAAAACTAAGTAATGATAGGAATATTATATGGATATTGTGTCATGGATTCATGTACTTACATGCAGTATCAGTAGTTATTTTGCATGTATGTTAATAGGGGCAAATCTTATGTTCTTTGCTGTAGCCAATTGATATTTTAAATTAATAACAACTATATCCTATTATATATATATTCTTTACTGGTAATCGATTTAGTATGCATTGAGATAGCTTATCTTTAGTTTTTTACAGAAGTTTTTCAAAGTTTTAAGGTTTCTAATCTCTACTGGTATTGAGTTCCAGATATTGGTTCCTTGGTTTTCAGTTGTTATTTTGCCATATTTGTTTCTAGTGTGTTTGTGATGTATGTTATTTATCTGTCGTGTGTTATGGGAATGGACCTGATTGTTTTCTTTGAAGAGATTATCAAATATTTCAGGGAGGAGGCCATTCTTTTGCTTGTAAACAAATTTTGCAATGTATATTTTATAAATGTCAGTTACCATAAGTAAGTCCAGGTCTTTATGAAGTGATTTAGTTGGGGTGAGATAGTCTTTGCTATACAGTATTTTCAAGGCTCTGTTTTGTTGTGTCTGTACCTTTTTTAGGGTTGATAATTTGGCTCTTCCATACACCTCTATACCATACTGGATTTTGGAGTAAACGTATGCATAGTATAGTAATTTGTTATTTTCCTCATGTACCCGTCGTCTGATTATTTTAAATGAGTTAACCGTTTTAATTATTGAATTATTTAAGTTATCAATATGTTCATTCCAGTTGAGGGTTTCATCTAGAATTATACCTAGGTATTTCACAGAAGGGACTCTCTTTATTGTGTTATTGTTTATCTTTATGTTGTTTAGGTAATCAGGAATGGTTGTACTTCTGCTTTTAAATATTGTGTAGCATGTTTTGTTCAGGTTTACTGTTAATTTGTTATCATTGCACCATGTAAATATATATGAAAGGAATGTTTTAATTGAATGTTTTAGTTGTTTGGGTGAATTTGAGGTTATGAAGCCATTGGTATCATCTGCAAATAACCTTGTTTTGACATCTTGTTTTGTATCTGGGTGTATATGTTCTTTTTTGTTGCTCTTCTGCCTAATCGCACACCGGCAGGGCTTTGGTCACAGGAACTTCTACTAGTTCTAGCTAGCCATGCTTGTGGGAATTTCACAATTGGGAGATATGTTTTGCCATAGCAATTATATATAATGGGAAGATTTCATCTGTTGTCATTAATACTGTCATATTTTGCATACACTGTGTGGGTATCTAAGAACCCAATGTAGGGTATAGGATAGGGTTGGGTTTTGTTTGTTGTTGTTTTATGTCCTAGCAACATCTAAGGTCATATCAGGACCGGTACCGACTTGCGACAGTGCGCACCCATGGCGACTTTATAGTGCTGCCCCACTGGGATACCAGGCTGCCAGCACCATGATCTGATACTCCACTCAGTCACATTATCCTGAGCCAATGAGTCCTTGCCCTATCCTAATAATGCCGAGCGCCAGGCTAGGAAGCAACAAGTATCAATTTTTAAGTAATTGGTTTGACTCGACCAGGATTTGACCCCGCAACCTCATGGGTTCGGATCCCCCTATCTCCCAAAACAAGAGACGGACGCTCTACTCATTCGGCCACCCCGTCTGGTCATAGGGTTGGGAGGTCCTAGAACATGTAAAACTCTCCACCCATAGTCATTGGATCCACCATCCATTACTGGTTTTAGTTGTGGTTACTTATATCATTTACAAATTGAATAACAGATCATGTAAATCGTCAACAGGTACCATCGGAGAAGTTGTTTACTATATGAAAGCATGGGGGGATTTCTGTTTGTTTGTGTTCAATGACCCCCAGCACACACAAAATAATAAAAATTTGCTATTTGGGTTGGTTGGCAGGATGTTGGAGTTTTACGTCCTGGCAACATCTAAGGTCATATCAGGATGGGTACCGACTTGTGGCAGTGTGCACTCATTGTGACTTTATAGTTCTGCCCCACTGGGAATTCAGTCCGACGACACCATGACCCGATATCCCACCCAGTCACATTATTCTGACACTGAGCTAACCAGTCTTTGCCCTATCCTATTTAATAACTGAGAGCATCACATGGCAGTGCCATTTAAAACCCTCATAATTAGTCTATGATAAATCCGAGAATATATAGTAAATCTTAGGTTATAATATTTATGATTTTGTTTCTATCATAAATATTAGAATCTATCATACACTATTAGGAGATATTATAAATATTAGGAAATATAATGAATAATATTAGAAAATATAAAAATAATGAAATATTATAAATATTAACATATATGATTATTTAAAATATTAAATATTACTAAGTTTATTTATGTGATCATTGTAATGCAATTTGGTCGTAGATAAATTCCCTGGCTGTAGTGATTCTGATATAAGTTTACATCTGTTACTGGTTACGCACATGTGTATAATAGCGTCCAGTTCAACACGGAGAACTAGCCTTGCGTGGAGATGCGTAATCTGAACTGTTATTCATGCGTTGGCTGTTAATAGTGTTCTACAGCTGGCAGCTGACATCTGTTACAATGGAACGTGCGTCAGACGCACGATGGGTGGTTGGTTGTTTGTTGGAGTTTCACGTCCTGGCAACATCCAAGGTCATATCAGGACTGGTACCGACTTGTGATAGTGCACAGTCATGGCGATTTGATAGTGCTGCCATACTGGGAGACCAGGTGTTCTCTGTGGCGGAGTGGTTAGAGTGCCTGACTTTTTTTCCAGGTCGGACTCCTAATCTGAAGGTCGGTGGTTCGATTCCCCATGCCCCGCATCTCTGCCAATTTGGATTTCCACCGCTGTGTATAACCTAAAGCGTCATCAAAGGCCAGTTGCTCTCATACCATGTCTATGTGGTGTGGGAGGTTAAAAATCCCTTGGGTCGGTAAAAGTGTAGACTCGGGCTTTCTATCGACAAACTGTCTAATGGTGAAAACAAGTCTATTCAGACTTATCCATGATAGGCAGTATAAATCTTCAAGAAAAAAAAAGGCCACCACCACCATGACTGAGCTAATCAATCCTTTCCCTCTCTCCTACTAATGCCGAGCGCCAGACTAGGAAGCAACAAGTATCAATTTTATAAGTCATAAGTTTGATTCGACCGGGAATCGAACTCCCGACCTTCTGCATGCGAGGTCGTCAGACGCACGGAGCAGGTGCGTTTTAGGCAGGAGTGCGAAAGTGAGGAAGACAACTTTTCCACCTTCCGAATTTGTCTTCTTCTGAAAGCGACTGAAGTGGACAGTGCAAACCTTCCAAGTTCTTTGGGGCTTTTTTTTATGCTTTTCTTTGACGTGTGTTCAAAGCAGTTAATGAGCTATGGTTAATTTACAATTATCTTTTGTGCTTCAATACTTTGAGATTGTTGGGAGACTTCTGCTTTCCTTCTGTGGTTCATTGTTTTTATGGGTTTTTGTTGTTATTATCTGTGCTAAGTGGTGATAGTAATGTAGTGGTCTGCACTGACCTCTCAGGCAAGGAGCCACATAGACAGGTAGGCGTGGGTAGTGTGTTGATATCAGGGAGCCTAGGTGGTGTAATGGTTAGCACACTGGCCCGGAATGCAAAGAGATGTGGGTTCGAGTCCCGCTCTAGGCACAATATTTCCCATTTTCATCACCCCCATGACACTGGTGCCGTGACCAGGATCCTGTGCAAGCTACACGCTGTATAGTTGTTGAACCTACCCTGTGTATATAAGTGCGTTGCATTGCCTGTATGTATGTAATTGTAAGCATTCAAAGACTTACAATTCCAGGGGGACGAGTGTAGTGGTCTGCACTGACCTCTCAGACATGCAAAGACATGTGGGTTCGAGTCCCGCTCTAGGCGCAATATTTCCCATTTTCATAACCCCCACGACAGTAATAATAATAATAATAACAATAAGGACAAGAGTCATATATGTAAATGGAATGAGTAAATAGACTCTGGCTGGCCTCTAATACCCCAATCTTTATTAAAGAAAAAATCAGGTAGAAGTGACCAACCAGTGTTAGGACAGGAAGCACTTGATGACCAGCTGCCTTGCTTATGTGCCCCAACAAGCAACAGGGCTCCAAGCTGCTCTAGCTGTACCATAGAACCTTCCAGAATCAGCACACAATAGATTCACTTTCACCGCTTATATAATATGTGCATAAAGGTAAATATTTATACATACACATTATCTGCACTAAGTGTTGATAGTCATAATAATAATAACAATAAGAACAAGAGTCATATATGTAAATGGAATGAGTAAATAGACTCTGGCTGGCCTCTAAGACCCCAAGAACCGAAGCAAGAGGTCATCAAGCAAGATGCAGCGCCACCCTCATATCCTTCGCTAGACGCTCCTCGACCGACAGTGCCAGATACTGGAACACCGCATCCGACTTCCAATACCCCCTTTCCATAATGTCCTGAATCGATGCGCCACACATGCATAAAAACGTGGCGCCCCCCCCCTGACAAAGGCTATGCGTTGAAAATCCAGATGCATCCAAACCTGTCACAGAACAAGCATTCTTAATTACCGCCTGATGATATTTGTACGATAAACGGATACTGTGACCCATCCATGGCATGCAGAATGCAACTGCATCTACATGTGCAGGACACTGCTGCACATGAACCTCATACCAATGCACTGTACATCATTTTAAATTTTTAACCCTAGCGGTAGGAATCAGATGCATCCGCTGCCTAAACTGATTAGTCTTTGATTTCTTGATGTGCAGCATCATCCCCCACATATGAACCACAACATCACTCCGCAACAGGGCCACATCCGAATTACTAAAATGTCCCGTCAACATGGCCGCTCTTACTGCCGTGTGTGCTTCAGTCTGACGTAGTTGAACAAACCACCAATCTGGCGGCATCCGTTCCAAGTTTTGTGCATGTTCAAAACTTGTTCGGACACAAACCGGACTATCAACGGACTTTGTTCGGTTTCTTTCCATTTCCTCCAATCCAGTGATGTGTGACAGCCACTTTAGGGACTCCTATTAGTCATACCGCATTGAATATTTCCAAGTAGAACTGCGAGTCAGTCCATAAATGTTGGACTGCCACTGGCCAAAAACAATCCAACGTAAGTCTGTAGTCTTAGCGGGGACGGAGGGGCATAGGCCCCTGTCGCGGAACCAGCTGGTGGGTGATCAACAAATACAAAGCCAGGATCAAAACAATCAAACATGAACTCGACCGGTAACTCAAAGTCTTGAGTCGCAGTCACGGCATTATTAGAAATCACATCAATGTTATCAATACTAGGCACGAGTGAAACCACACAATCAAATTCTTCACAAACTACTGTGGCAGGGCTAGTAGAAAACACTAGTGGGCAGTCTGGGTCACGAGTCGACTGTGAAAGGGCAGAGTGTGCCCGCCCTGCCACCGGTAACTCAGGTACATCAACCGGGTGTGACGGGACAAGGGGGCGGACCTGCAGAGGTTGTAACATGTTTTGATTGGAGCGGGGGAGGGGAGGCGTGCTCACAGGTCGTAGTTGAGTGTGGGCCTAACAGTTCACTGGAACTAGCAGGAAAAACACCCGGCACAGGCGAAGCCAAAGTACACATGTTCGACAGAATAACATCAGCTGAACTCACTTTTGTTGTCGGGTAGCGGTTGACTGAGGAGCTTTCTTATGCCCCTGTCACACTATGACATAATGAGCTAACGTGAGCCGACGTAGGTGAATTTTGGTCATTGCATTGAGGTATGGCGGGTTATGTCACGCGTACGTTAGGCAGACGTCGAGATACAGCAGGTTACGTCGAGTTACGGCAGCACAAGTCAAGGTTTTGGACATACCCAAAACTTTTGATGCATCACAATATAAATCAGTTACTTTGGGATGATGTTACACTCACATTAGGCTAACATTAGCCGTGCGATAGAGCTGCGTCGGCTACGTTCAACATTGTCTTACGTGAGAGTGACGGACAGGCGGGAGGAATGTGCGGCCCGCGCTAAGACAACCTGGGGTTAACGTATCTCAACGTAGGTCAAACGTGTCTGTGACATCTGCCTAACATTGCTCAAACGTATCGCAAATGTGTCCTGACATAGTTGATATAGATGACAAACATCTAGTGTGTGAGTAACATCTGTCACATCCTTCGAACATTGTCGAACTTGGTGTGAACATGTTGCCTTTGAGTATATAAAGACCTCCAATGTCCTCCTGTCAGCAAAACAGCTCCGCTCTTCGCAGCAGAAACATGTGCCTGAGTGGGTCATGCAGGACTGCCAACTGGCCATTCTCAAAGTTCACCATGAGACAAACGTGTTGTTACTGCACTATACTGAGGCTAGAAGAAGGAAAAAATCTCGCCAGAAGCGATTGTGGGTGCGACAGTGGATCGGGAGGCGGCATGAGTTTGGCTTGTATGACCAGCTTCTGGTGGAACTCCGTAACGAGGACACGGCTTCCTTCATCAACTTCATGCGGATGCTTGCCCAGATGTTCGACGAGACGCTAGCCAGAGTGGGTGGAGGGTGCCACACCACACCCAATCTCTCATCGTGAGAGCAGTGTGCAAGGCCATCATTGCAGAGTACATCGATGAGGTGATGACCTGCCCCACCACTCCAGAGGAATGGCGTGCCATCTCCGACAACTTCTTGGAGAGGTGTAACTTCCCCCATACCTGCAGGGCACTTGATGGGAACCATGTTGCATGCTTGTGTCCCCCAAAGAGTGGATCCCTGTACTACAACTATGAGGGATTCTACTCCATAGTTCTCATGGCACTCATTGGTGCAGACTAGAAGTTTGTCTGGGCCGATGTTGGTAGTAAAGGGTCCGCATCAGATGCGCAGGCCAAGGACTGGTTGGCTCAATGTCAGGATAATGTGACTGAGTGGGATATCAGGTCATCGTGCTGACCGCCTGGTCTTCCAGTGGGGAAACACTATAAAGTTGCCAGGAGTGCACACTGTCACAAGTCGGTCCCATCCTGATATGACCTTAGATGTTGCTAGGACGTAAAACAACAAACAAAATCATATGCGCAGGCGTTCATTGATTCTGAGCTGAAGGCCAGCTCTGAAGATGGTATGATAGGTTTCCCGGAACCCGAGCCTATTGGGGCCGGCCAGAGGACGGTTCCATACTTCCTGATCGGTGACGATGCCTTCGGTCTATGCCCGACGATGAGGAAGCCATACAGCAGGAGGGGTATGGTGCATGAGGAACTCATCTTCAACTACAGGATTTCCCGAGCTAGGAGAGTCATGGAAAATGCGTTCAGCATCCTGGCAAGCCGATTTCAGGTTCGGCTTAGTACGATGCAGCACCATCCCTCCACCGTGAAGCTCATCGCCACAGCATGCATGGTCATACACAACATGATGAGGATCCAATATCCCAAGCTCTAGAATCAGCAGCTACACCGTCCAGAGAACGTCAACCACAATTTCATCCCCGGAGGCATGGAGGCAGGGGGGAAACCTGCCGGACGTAGCAACACAATTACCTGGCCAGAACTCTGGCTCCAGGGCAGGAAAGAAATGTCCTCAAAGACTGGGGCAACTCACTAGTGGGATCAGTGGAATGGCAGGAGAATATGATATGAATATATGAAGTGTGTGCACTGGGATATTCCTGTATTGTGGTGTCATCATTTCTGAAGTGTACAGTGTGATATGTAAAAATGTGATACGTGTGATATGTAATAAATGTGATATGTACAAATGTTATTTCTGAAATGTTCTGTTTGATATGCAGAAATGTGAGATGTTCAGATATTATAGCAATTTTTACAGATTTCTCATAGTAAAACAAAAGACATACAAAGGAAAACAGGAAAAAGAACACCAAATATATACATATTAACAGGCAGGCACACAATAAATACTGTCAGTTCTGTTCACTTATCCGTGGCACTCTGGTTGAGGAGCCACACCGACGTTAATGCGCTGCCACTTATACATATGTACAGGCAGGCACACAGGAAGTACTATCAGTTCTGTTCACTTATCCGGGCCCTATCCCTGGCCCTTTTGGGGGGGGTGGCGAGCTGCCCTGGCGCAAAGAGCTCCTGCGCCTCAATGTTCAGGTTTGACACATTGGATATGCCCACCAGGCCGGACATATTCCAGGCCGATGTTAACGCGCTGCCACTTATACATATGTACTGGCAGGCACACAATAAATACTGTCATTTTTTTTAATTTTTTTTTTTTTGGTAAAGTATTTATTCATCTGAATATGACATTTGTCAGCGCCGAAGCACTGGTCTTCCGGCCATCTTACTATTGGAGTTGACATTCTAAACCATCTAAGTTTGGTCAGTGCTGTATTAGTCACAGCACCGATCCTGAAGAATTAAGGGAGTGACTCCTGCTGTATAATGTACAGCACCAGTCACTGCGGTTCATTCAAAAATGGGGAGCAGCACCGAGTAGAAGATGTATACCCAGGGCAGCTCAAACAATCGTTGTGGGTTACATGTTTTCTCTTATAAAACAAGCAAAGTTTATAGTTAACAAGACATTTTGTCTGTCTTATATAATGTTCGATGTGTTTAAACAGATTGATAGTTGTGTAGGATGTTCGGTGTGTTGATGGTTTGTTCATGATGGTTAAGGGTGGTGGCAGGGGAGGACACCCTTTGGGGTGGGTGGGGAAAACCCACAGGAGAGCAAGCGAGGATACGGGGGGGGGGGGCAGGAGCTCAGGGCTTTGCTAGTGAAGTGGGCGAGACTGCTCGCCTTGTGGCATTCACGGGCGTGCGCCGATTAACCCGTATTTGGAAATACGGGCTACTCGCCCTGGCAGACCGCGAATGCCAAACATTCACGGGCAACAGGGTTTCCGGCCGTAAAGCGTTGCTAGGAGATGCGAATTGCGACTCGCCTGGCAACGAAAGGAGGTCGAGCGTTTGGACCCAGACCGATCAGACATACTTTATGACGCTCTGATGTTTTAGCCGAGATTTAGGCCTATATTATCGAAATTCTAAAGTTGTTTGACATTAAACATTAGGGGAAGGGTTTGCAATATGTTTCTACACTATGTGCTTTGATCGAATGTTAGTTTGGATAAGAATAAACAAAGCCGTGAGCTCTTGGAAAAGTGAATTGGAACGTTCCTTGCATTCTTTACTGTCCTCCAGTTTTCTATGGAGTAAACCGCTATGGTCGAATCTAACATTGGATTGCTTTATATATATAATTAAGGGCCTTGAGCCTAACTAGGCCCTATGCAGCTACTTAGCCCATCTGCGGGGAGATTAAAACAGACATATGAACAGAGGTAACGTATAGATCTTTTTGGCTAAAATAAGACAGTAACTTAGGCTGATTATCAGTGACAGCGGCAGTGACACTAGCGCCTCTGCTTAGTTCTGGATCAATTTAAACATATTAAATACTCCGTAAGGCGAGTAGACCAGCCAGTTAGTTGAAAGAACGAAGTAATTGCTTTAGAACCATAAATACGGGCGGGGGCAAACCGCTGTATTTAGACGATACTCTGGCTGGCCGACTCTAGCCCGGGAAGGACACCGACGGACACGGACTACCTGCAGACGGGACGAGGGGCAGCGGCGGCCCGCGGCCGGCCCAAGAAATTCACATGGAAATAATTATATAAATTAACACGAAGGCTTGCCTTTAGCGGGGGCGGAATAGCCGGACGGTTAAACTAGTAATTACTGCAGTGGTCGTTCAAGGGCCTGAATAACCAGGTGGGCTCTATATGCATTTTTGAGGGCAAGTATTGTTTCTGTTTCTCTGACTCTGATAGGGAGGTCATTCCACATGACACTACCTTTGTAGATAGGTGCTCCGATATATTTATTTGTTGAAGGGTGTGGTACATTGAGCAGAGTGGAGGCTCCTCTTCTTGTTATTCTATTTGTGCGGTCGATGAATTTTTCATCTTTTGCGCGTTTGTGCATTAGTGCCATCAGGTGTAGGTCCCTTCGCTCTGAGAGAGTATCCAGTTTTGCTTTCTTGTGCACTTCTCACTATCCGGGGCATGGCTCTGGCTCTTTGGGGGCTGGGGGGGCGGGGTGTCGAGTTCCCCTCGCCCAAAGAGCTCCTGCGCCTCCATGTTCAGGTTTGACACATTGGATATGCCCGGCAGGCCGGACAGATTCTGGAATCCATCTGTGGCTGTCGGTGTCGTTCCCACTGGCGTACTGGCACTCTGGTTGAGGAGCCACGCCAACATTAACGCGCTGCCACTTGCATGTGCTGCAAGCTGCTGTCGCGGTGACTGACTCATCAGCTATGCGGGCAGACCCATTGTCTGTCCGGGGAACTGAGGCTGCACCCTCAATGCTGGCGGTGTCGGGGCCTGCAGCAGCAGCGGTGGAGGCAGCAGCGGTCCAGGCAGCAGCGGCTGCAGCATGTATTGTTGCGTATAGTCTAGGCTTTTGGAGGCCCAGGGTGTTCCTGCTGGTGGTTGATGTCGCCACTGGTGGGGATGTGGCTGGTACCCCTCATTCGGTGACAGAGGGGGCCTGCACAGTCTGGGTCATGGGGGGAGATGGGGGCAGACCCGGGACAGCGCCGGCCCCGAGACTATGGTCCCGTCGTCCGTCACCTCAAACTCCATCACCTGCTACAGGATGATGTTTATCGCAGTCCGCGCATGGTGGAACTGGCCCTTCGTCATTGTGGACAAACAGTCCCGCAGGTAGTTTGTGACCATGGTCATCTGGGTCATGCACATGGTTGTTAGGCTGTCCAACAGGTCACCCGAAGCATTGCCACGTTGCTTCAGAGCATCCAGCAGGTCATCCTCCCTCGTGGAATAATGCCATTAAATTTATACAATCATTTATCCACAATGAGGGCAATAATAAATAAATCCACATGCTTGTATATTATAATGACATTAAATATTTAAAATGATTTGTCCACAATGAGGTCTAAAAGAAATAAATAAATATTTAAATTAAAAAATTACAAAACCTAGTAATGCTGAGCGCCAAGCTCGGGAGCACCACGTATCAATTTCATAAGTGATTGGTTTGACTCGCCCGAGCTTCGAACTCCCGATATTCTGCAAGAGAATCCTGTGTTCTTAGTAATTCGGCCACCGCATCCGGTTTCAATAAATAATAAAGCAGTTTGAAAAAGGTGATACATTTAATAAAAAATGGCTGAATACCCAACATAAGTGCACATAAGAAGGGAGGCATTGCTTCCTGGACGAAACCGAGACTAGTGTGAAATTCATCCGCCAAGTGGCGCCATGGGTCGGATGATTATGTGGAAACCATTGATGTGCTTGCACTTAGAAGTTAGAGTAGGGATTTACGATACTCGAGAGATGCACATGGTTGGTCACGTGATAAATACCACGCCCATCGGAGGACAGACATGATTATGCATTTGGAGCGCCACCTGTGTTCGAAATGGTTAACTCACAGCGCCACCAAGCGGCGTTCATTCATAGCATCATGGAGCTGAGTCATGGATATACAGTAAAACCTCTCTAAATCGACCAACCATGGGACCGAGTTTAAATAGTCTAATTAGGGAGGTGGTCGGTTTAAGTTTTTTATTCGTTACAATGGTATTGTATGGGCGATCGTTTGGGACCCAAATAAAGCGATTGATATAGGAGAGTGGTCGATCTGTGGAGGTGGTCGGTTAGAGAGGTTTTGCTGTACATTATATATGTGTATTATAATTAACGTATTATAATAATATAAATAACGTAGATGAACTAAGGTCTTGTTTCTATTATGCTATGATGTTTACCTGTATTAGGAGTCGCGCACCTGTACCCACCTGAGCGCGCGATTGTGGCGCCACCTGTAGGCCGCCCCAGGGAACTTCATTACTTCATTACTACCATTTTTTCCTTTGAGTGAAGACGTGGCTGGTTGGTAGTTTTGGAGACGTGACGCTTAATCATGCCGTACTGCGACTTGTGCGGTGCCTCGCATAGGGCAGATAAGTGTAAAAATAAGAAGGGGAGGCAAGGAAAGAAATTGGCGTCTACGCGTATGACAAGAGCAGCAACGAAGGCGAACACTCAAACTGCGGGTGTAATGAATAATTCTCGGGAGAGTTCGCCTGACGTGGCAGACCGGCTATCGACGTTAACATTGGAAGAGCAAGAAGTTTCATTAATGAAGGACATATCTGAGTTAGAATTGGAAGAAAGAATTGCAAATCTCCAGGGACGACGAGCAGTCATGCTGAGACAACGTGAGGCGCGACAACGAGTCGAGGGCACCGCACCGGAGGGGGCGGCGACCAGGAAGGAGGAATGGCCGACGGCCGCCGGTGCAACGACGACACCGGCGGGGGGCGCGAAGGACGAACACTCGAATTATGGGAAGCCAAGGCAGCGGCAACGGTCGCGAACACGCAGACGGCGACGAACGCCGTCCGATTCTCGAAGTAGGAGCTCGAGTAGCACGCGACGGCTCAGAAGTAAGTGGAGCCTGCGAAGATACGCCGTATTAGGTAAAGAAGTCGGTAAACTAAATTGTTATGAACTCATTACTGCGTCGATACGGTGGTGTCTCGACTTACAGGGCTTGACTGGTAAAGACCTGAGGGCATTCATGGAGCATATCTGTTTAATGGCGTCGCGAGCGAGGCAGAATGACTTTGTAGATTCAACGCACGTAGAGTATGATAAGGACATTAGAAAGTTGGCGGAAGTTGAAGGCTTTGCAGCATTTGGTAACCAGAATACAGGCCTCAGTTTATTTCACTATGGTACGCATAACATGCGGGCGCGGAAGCAGGCGAACACTGTACGGAAGAGTAGCACGTACGCAAAGGACGGTAAAGTAGGCTGTTACCGTTGGAACAAAGAAGGTGGTTGTAGCCGAACGGATGAATTGTGTAACTTTGGCCACTGGTGTTTAAAATGTGGGAGTAAGTCACATAAGAAATCTAATTGCAAAGAATGACGTGGCAAATGTGACGCTGGTACGGCGGAAGTAATTTTGAATGACAAGTATGTTCGGCGACATGTGAGTCAGCGTAAAATAGCTGATTTGGCCGTTATTGACTGTGTTGAACCTATTCATGATATTGTTGAACCTGTTACATGTGCGTCGACAGACAGGCAATTAGCCGTCGATATAAATGAAGCGGCGGGTGGCATAGTTGTTAATACCGCCGGTGGTGGTGCGAGGTCGGTTGAGTGCCAAGTTAATAGAACAATGAGACATAATGACCACATAGCAAATGTTACATGTGCAAGCGGTACTCAAATTAAGTTTCAGGACTCCAAATTTGTTGAACAATTAGGTAATAGTAATGAAACAGTGGTAGTGCAGAGCCAGGTTGACAGAATATGGTCGGATTGGGTTAATAGTGACGGAGCTGAAAAAGACGGCATGTTTTATGTCGAGACAATACGACAGGAATTTTGTAAATGGAAATTCTACATTAAGGAAACAGAACAAGCACCGGCAACTGTAATTATAGTGACAAACGACTGTATTAATGGCAATTGCAGTTGTGGTCATTATATAGCGGGGAATCTTGTTCAGTTAAAACCTTGTCGTTTTATATGTGAATTGTTTCTCCGAGGTGACTCGGATCCGGATTGGAGGTACATCCTGTGGGGGGTGATTTTTGGTTTTCATGTTACAAATAGCGACTGCCCGGTGGAATATGATACAGGTTTCAAAAGGATCCGGAATAAACTTTATAGGGATATTATAACGCAAAAACTGTTGCTAGAATTGGACCAAAAATTGATTTCTTTCAGCACCGTACCCCCAAAATGTGTACATAACATTTTTTGCATCCCTAAAGAAACCGGGGGGAGAGGTGTAGTGGACTGTCGCATGCCGAAAGGGAAGTCGGTGAATAGTTTCACGGATAAAGTTTCTTTGAAATTTAATTATAAAAGTGTCGATGACGTGGTTGACTACTTAGAACAGGGAGACTACTTAGCTGCAGTCGATCTCAAAGATGCTTATCGATCAATTAGCATACATCCTTCAGATAGACCGAAGCAGGGATTAATTTGGGATTTCGGAGGGGAGCGCGAACTAGGGCCGGAATATATGGTAGATAACAGGTTATGTATGGGTCTGTCATCCAGTCCGTTCGTGTTTTCTAAAGTATCCGATTTCATAGTTAGATGTGCGGTGAGAGAAGGGGTAGATAAGATGGTTAATTATCTAGATGATTTTTGTATAATAGCTCCTGACTGGGATACAGCTGCACGGCAACAAAATAAGTTAATAAATTTATTGAGGCGGCTGGGTTTCAGTATAAGCTTTAAAAAGGTAATCAGTCCGAGTACGAAAATAAGATTTCTAGGGATAATTATTGACTCAGTTAAGTTAGAGCTAACCCTGCCGCAAGATAAGCTGCTGAAATTGCATAATTGTTTGCTAGGTTTCAGGGGGAGACGGAAATCGACGAGACGTGAATTGGAAAGGCTGGGAGGGCTGTTGGCACACTGTTCTAAGGTGGTGCGAGGAGGTCGTACATTCTCGCGGCGGATTTACGATTTAATGAGTGCAGTGGCGCAGCCTTATTATAAGATTAGATTAAATGGAGGATTTAGAGAGGATGTTGAGTGGTGGATTAAATTTTCGAGGAAATTTAATGGAACAGCACTTATGTTGGGGAAATTTGCAGTAGTGAAATCAGTGTACACAGATGCCAGTAAGTGGGGGTACGGGGCATTACATGCAAACGACTGGTTAGTGGGTTGTTTTGAGGATGAATTGAAGAACGGTATTGAAGAGACTGTGACTCATCATTATGACCGGCCGGATGAGCAAGTGAGATTAGAGCACATTAACGTGCAAGAGATGTGGGCGGTGTATGCCGCGGTAAAAAGGTGGGGTCCAACTTGGACGGGGGCCTCTATTGTGATGGTTACGGATAGTGCGACAGTGGAGTCAGCACTTTGTACGGGGAGGTCCAAATGTAAGCAGATTATGCATTACCTTCGGCAGCTGTTTTGGTTGTCAATTGAATTTAATTTTGTATTTACAGGTGTGCATATTAATACTAAAGCGAATATAATAACAGATGCTTTGAGCAGGTTAAATACCGACCACATGGCAGAGGTAATATATGCAGCGGATGAGGGCAAATATTTGTGTTGCATTGATGTATTTAAATGCTCCTCTCTTTACAGATGTCGGTAGACTAGCGGCAGAGCAGAAACAATTTCAACTTAAGTGCTACGCACCAAGTTCTATGTCTACGAGGGCAGTACAGGTCAAAAAATACTTAGCATTTGTGGAGGAATTTTCTATGACTCACGCGCCGCTACCTTGCTCGTCAATGCAGGTGGCGTTATATGCGACGTGGCTGGCAAGGACTATGAAATATTCCTCTATTATTAATTACATTAGTGGTCTTAATTATTTTTTGAGGCAACAAGGTGCAACTCAAATTAATTACTCAGATTTTGTGATCATGTCAACCCTGAAGGGTATTCGGAGAGAGTTGGGAGATATGCCGAAACAGGCGGTACCATTGCTCCCCAAGATGCTGCGTGGCATTTTCTTGCAATTAACTGATAATTTGGGGCATGTCGCGTGGCGATCTGCTGTGCTATGCAGTTTCAGGGGTTTGTTGCGAAAATCTAATGTCACGTTGTCTGATGCTATGTTGCTCCGAGGAGACTTTAGTTTTCATCCTTGGGGTATGTTGTTGACAGTGCGAAAAACAAAGACTATACAATTTCAAGATAGGGTTTTGCATATTCCTATTTCTCGGTGTCAAGATGTACAACTGTGTGCGGTGTATTGGACAGAAAGACATTTTTTAGAGTGTCCAGCACCAGCAACTTGGTATGCCTTTCGGGTACCTAATGATGTAGGGGGTACTACCCCGTTAACGTATGACATTTATCAGTCAACGTTAAAAATTTTTGGGGGCCGCATAGGAATTGATGTTAATTTGTTATCTTCCCATTCTCTTCGCAGGGGTGGGTGTACTTACTTATCCATGTGTGGGGCATCCCTGGAGGAGATTCGGACAAGGGGAGATTGGACTAGCAATGCGGTGTTCCAGTATCTTAAAACGCCTTTATCATTGCGCATTATGAATGACATGAGGGTAGCAGCCAGGTTGGCGGCTGAAGATTGAGCTGGGTTGGGGGACTCTCAGGTGAGTCTTTGGCATTATAACCCCCGCCAGAGGCTTAATAAACCAACTCAGCCCATCTTGTTGTTTACCTTCTTCCGTAGTGATTATGTGTATTATAATTAACGTATTATAATAATATAAATAACGTAGATGAACTAAGGTCTTGTTTCTATTATGCTATGAGGTTTACCTGTATTAGGAGTCGCGCACCTGTACCCACCTGAGCGCGCGATTGTGGCGCCACCTGTAGGCCGCCCCAGGGAACTTCATTACTACCATTTTTTCCTTTTTGTAGGTGGGCATTATAACCCCCGCCAGAGGCTTAATAAACCAACTCAGCCCATCTTGTTGTTTACCTTCTTCCGTAGTGATTATAAACATATCCATGACTATATTCCATGATTATATGTAGAGAGAGCGTGAGAGAGAGGGAGGGAGAGAGAGAAAGAGACAAAAATAAGCTGGATGACCACATCGGTAAAAGCAGTAAATGGCTTCCCATTTGGGAGGTCGTGGGTTCGAAACTGGCCGAGGAAACCAAGGACTTACACAACTGATACTTGTCGCTCCATAGCATCGCGCTTACAATTAGGAGGATAGAAAAAGGACTGGTTAGCTCTGTGTCAGGATAATTTGACTGAGTGGGAAATCAGATCATTGTGCCAGGAGCCCTGTCTTCCAGTGGAGCAACACTATAAAGTCCTCATTACTGCCCACTATCGAAAGTCGGTGCCTGTCCTTATATCATTTTAGATGTAGTTGATTCTCAAACCCCAACAAACTGGGTATTTATATATATGTATATATATATATATATATTTTACCTCGGTAAACAGCCTCAGGCTAGCCTCAGGCTAGGGAGAGGTAAGCACGTCCGGTACCAGCAATTAGCATATACAACTCACGACTGGATAACGTGTCGTTGGGTTGCTCCGGCAAAATTAGTCTACATACAAGCAAATACGCAGTAAGTATAATAAAAACTGTGGTTAGCTTAATTATGATGCATTAGAGCATCAATATGGAAAGTTTAGACTTTCGTTGGTCCAATTTGGACGAGTTATTTGGTTATAAACAACCAAGGATAGAACACTCGAGTGGGTTTCTCGAAGGAACCAAACCGGTCATTAGCGGTTATGTCAACACCCGGGTCACCGTGTGACTATGGGTAGAGATGTGGGTTTCGCCCTATCTCATGTGGAAATTCTCTCGTACTCTAATAGAGAGTAATGTTGGAGATGCTCCTGGGTTTCTTTTATAGACTCCCCTAGACAAAACTTTTTCAGGCGTTTCTCCGAGTTTCGTAGCATTTTCTCCAACTTGTTGACGTAGTAGTCACAGGTGGGAGAAGTGTGCGGAACAGAGGGATGGGCGGGCCGATACACTGGTCCCGACCCCGCGTAAGGTTTGGGCTTGACCCACAACCCACGCACAAATTTAGCTTATTACGCCTGTGTTATAACGGTATAAACACGTTCTCTAACACCAATAGATGTCCAAATGAGTTTGAAACAACCATATTGTGACATATATATATACCGGGACTGACCAACAATTTTTGTTTCAGCTCCCGATGGCCACGAAGCGGAGTAAGCGCGGTGCAGCAGCAGCCGAGGGGCGTGTTCCGAGTGGAGTGGACGAGGAGTACGACTCCTCACCTGTGTTGTCGGCAGGGCCGTCGACACAGCCCCGGGCGCATATCCTCTCCGACCCGGACGAGGACGCAGTGCCTGATGTGCCTGCGCCTCCAGATTGGGAGGCTCGCTTTGCACGATTGGAAAGCCACATCTTGACTGCCAAATCGCCTGTGTCTCGGAAGCGGCGTAGGCCGAGTGTCCAAGACGATTCGTTTGAGGATTTCTTGGACACAGACTCGGCGGTGGAGCTTAAGGCTCCTCCTCCTCCTTCTCCTAAACGGAGGAAGAAGAAGAAACAGGTGATTTCTTCGGGTGATGAATTCACCAAGGAGCGGGCAGAGACTGGGTTTCGCAAAAAGCGGAAGACTAAGTCCAAAAAGAAGAAGAGGAAGAGGAAATATTCTTCTTCTGAGTCGTCCACTGAGTCTACTTCTACGGAATCAGACTCAGACACCATATATGAAGGGGTCTATGCGGACATTGGCACTAAAGTGGCTAAGAAGGTGGAGAAGCCAAAGGCTAAGCGGGTTAAAACCACTACGCTTATGCGCGAGACCGTGAATGGTCATTTTCGCACGTTCAAACCGGCGGAGGTTATCTCCAAGTTAGGAGATGAGTTAACAGGCATAAAGGGTGTTCCCAACTCCATCATTAAAGAAATGGATCGGGATGTCAATATGACGGATGACCGTAAGAAGTTTGAGGATGTGTTGCACACAGTGCATAAGGCAGTGTTGGCTACCCTAACAGCTATTGTTCCTGTGGCTAATAGGATGCAGAGTGAAAATAAGTTCTCGTCTTTGGCTAAGACAATGGACAAAGGCATTGCAGTGCTAGCGGCGGCAGGTAATTACCTGTCGTTTCGAAGATATGAAAATGTCTTCAAGTCAGTTTGCACAGATGCTGGCAAAGAAGTGGCTCGCTCTAAGAAGGTTACCGATAATGAGGGGAAGGAGTTTACGCTTTATCTTGCTCCAGAGCCGATTAAAGGGAAACCTTTAGATAACACCAAGATGTTTGGCGGTCAACTACAATACCTCTATAAAGAGGTAGAGACTGCAGCCAAGAGTGGCAAAAACATGGATGGCAAGAAGAAACAGGAAGCTCCTCGTTTCAAAAAGTCACGAGGGGATTTTCGTCCACGACGGTTCACCAGAGGAACCAGACCGAGTTCAAACTTCGGTCAAGGGTTTCGGGGCCGGGGCGCTCGCCCAGGCTGGACCGACAACACCGCACGGCCAATAGGCCGAGGGTTCAACTCGTCGAGACCTTTCCCCAGGGGCGGGTCCAAGTAGAGGTCCAAACACAAACTTTACAAGTCCCTGCAGCCTCTAAAAACACACAAACTGTAAGCAACTTTGTGGCTGGTAATATTAGTAATCATATTTCTGAGTGGCACAAAATTACTAGTGACCAAGAAATTATAGAAATAGTTAGGGGTGTTCACATTCCCTTTACACAAATTCCTGTACAAAGTATAATACCTTTTCCATATAACATTCAACCAGTTGAACGAGACGCACTAACTAAACAGGTACATAAATTCTTTGAGAAAGGAATTATACAAAAAGTGACACACTGTTCAGGACAGTTTATTTCAAACATTTTCTCGAGACCGAAGCCTAATGGTGATGTTCGAATGATCCTGGATTTAACAATCCTTAATAAAAGGGTGGAATATCGACATTTTAAAATGTTCTCTCTAGATACGGCACGAGATCTGATTACACCAGATGCGTGGATGGCTAGTGTTGATTTACAGGATGCATATTATACGCTTCCCATAATGGAAC
Source organism: Branchipolynoe longqiensis (assembly GCA_030323885.1). Lineage (NCBI taxonomy): Eukaryota > Metazoa > Annelida > Polychaeta > Phyllodocida > Polynoidae > Branchipolynoe > Branchipolynoe longqiensis. Next base: position 25,837,488 of record CM059193.1, read on the forward strand.
AATACCGAAAATTTCTTCGATTTATTTGGGATAACCAACTCTATGAGTTTACCTGCATGCCGAATGGCTTAGCTTGTGCGCCACGTTTATTTACTAAATTGCTTAAACCTGTTTTCTCGGTAATGGCGAGGAAGGGTCACATAATGTTTCCATACATAGATGATTCTTTTATTATAGCATCAACACAAATTGGTTGTGTGAATGCAGTTTTGGATTTATGTGCATTACTCACTAAATTGGGGTTTTATGTACATCAACAAAAGTCAGTGTTTAAACCAACAAAACAACTCAAATGTTTAGGGTTTATTCTGGATACACAGTCCCTTACAGTGTCGATAACAGAACAAAAACTAATTAAGTTTATGACTACAGCGACTCAGCTTATTAAGTTATCAAAGCCAAAAATTAGACAGGTTGCTGTTCTTATTGGCATAATGACCTCATATGCACCTGCTGTGTTATATGGGAAGGCCCATATTAAGTCGCTAGAAATAGATAAAAATTTAGCGTTAACACGAACTAAAGGCAATTTTGAGCGAAAGATGTTTATTTCGCAAGAAGGGTTACAGGATATTGGATGGTGGATGCAACATATAGCAAGTTCACCAAATCCAATCCGCATGGCGGAACCTAATACAGTAATTACTACTGATGCTTCGTTAGAAGGTTGGGGAGCTCATCGAGATGGGGTCACAACAGGAGGTAGATGGCTTGATGATGAAAAATCAGACTATATTAATGCACTAGAATTGCGTGCTATTTATCTGGGCTTACGTAGTTTAGTAAAGATAAATAAATCACAGGTTAGAATACTAACTGATAATACTACTGCCATGGCATATATTCGTAACATGGGTGGAACCAAATCAAAGTCTTGCAATCAGTTATCTAAACTGATTTGGAACTGGGCACAGGCTCAACAAGTCTGGCTGACTGTAGCGCATATTCCAGGGTCACAAAATACACTTGCAGATTATAAAAGTAGAAATTTCCATGACCATTTAGAGTGGTCTCTCTCTACACATTTGTTTAACTTCGTTTGTGAAAAATGGGGTACACCTGAAGTTGACCTATTTGCATCACGAAATAATAACAAGTTACCCTGTTATGTTTCTTGGCATCCTGAACCGGATGCTTGGAAAGTAGATGCGTTTGCTATTACCTGGGAAAATAATTATTTTTATATTTTCCCACCATTTAGCATTATCAGCCGAGTAGTGAGAAAAATCGGCTTGGAAGGGACACATGCGATACTGGTGGTGCCCGATTGGGACACGCAACCTTGGCTGCCAGCAGTTTCACAACTGGCAAAAGATCGTATACGATTCCCAAGAAAACTCGGGAATCTGACGCACCACGGACCGCTAGTGGTTCACGGCGACGTGTCAACGACGCCCCTATTGGCATTCCTTTTCTAAGGAAGCAGCTACAGCAATTTGGATTGGACAGAATTACTGAGGATAGGATAGTATCGGATGCCTGGAGGCCAGGAACTGTCAAAATGTATACAACCTATTTAAAGAAATGGGGTGTACATTGTTTGTTAATGAAAGTTAAGCCAACAAATCCAAAGATTTCACAAGTAGCTCGGTTTCTTCGTTCTCTAGAGGATGAAGGACTTTCCTTTGGATCGATTAATGCGGCGAGGTGTGCGTTATCAATTATATTACCTAGAATTGATGGCGAAACAGTTGGAAAACATTATGTTATTTGTTATTTACTTCGTTCAATTTATCAAAGGAATCCTCCAAAACCAAAGTATAGTCGGTTTTGGGATGTTTCTATAGTATTTAAGTTGTTTCAGGCTTGGCCTCACAACTCGTGGTTAGATATAAAACAGTTAGGTTTTAAGGTCGCGGTCCTGTTATTGTTAGTAACCGGACACAGAGGACAGACGATTGTTGCTTTATCCTTAACTGGATTAGAAATAGACAAGCAACAAGCTACGTTTGATTTAGAAAAATTGCTTAAATCGAACACGTTAGGTGACCCTTTATCAACGGTTCACTTAGACTGTTTTCCGAATGATCGGAAATTATGTGTTGTGTCGGCCATACGGGCTTATATATACAAGACAAAGGATTTACGTGCATCACAACAACTATTAGTGAGCTTTATAAAGCCACATAAGGCGATTTCACGAGACACACTTGCCAGATGGACAATTACGGTGTTGAAATTGGCTGGAGTGGATACGAGTAAATACTCTTCCCACTCAACTAGAGGAGCCATGGTCTCCAAGGCACGGGTGCTTGGTATTTCTGTGAAAAGAATACTAGCGCATGCAGGCTGGAAGACGGCTAAGTCGTTTGCAAAACATTATAATAAACGACTAGAAAAGCCTACCGGCGTTGCAAAGCGTCTTCTCGCCAACTAACAAGAATAGGTGAGAACAAAAATTTAGAATGTTATAATAATAAGAAAGAATGATATTAAGGATAAAAATGAATTATGTAAAGGTCTCCCTAGCCTGAGGCTAGCCTGAGGCTGTTTACCGAGGTAAAATAGTATAGTTATACGAGTCTTACCTTGGTACAGATGATGGATAACTGTTGTTTTACCGAGGTATAAGCCTCGGATAGATGTGGGCTAGGGCCCTCCCGCCACACCCTGCCACATCTATTCCGTTGGTGTACCTTTTCGGTAAAGTAATAGTATCCATTGTTTGAAAGTCATTTTTATCCTCAATAAGTAGGTTAAGATTGCTGGTACCGGACGTGCTTACCTCTCCCTAGCCCACATCTATCCGAGGCTTATACCTCGGTAAAACAACAGTTATCCATCATCTGTACCAAGGTAAGACTCGTATAACTATACTATATATATATATATATATAGTTGGTTGGTTGGTTGTTGGAGTTTTACATCCTGGCAACACCTAAGGTCAAATCAGGATGGGATAGCGACGTTATAGAGCTGACCTACTCGGAGACCAGGCCGCCAGCACAATGACCTGATATCCCCCTCACATTATCCTGACACTGAGCCAACCAATCCTTGTCCTATCCTAATAATGCCGAGTGCCTGGCTAGTAAGCGAAAAGTATACATTTTTTAAGTCATTGGTTTGACTCGACCATGATTCGAACCCGTCGAATCCAACGATCTACCAAAACGGGAGACGGACAATCAACTTATTCGGCCAGCCTGTCTGGTCACCCAGTGTGGTTGTATTACTGTGCCTGCTAGGTGTTACTAATACTGTTACTATATGTTGGTCATGATCCCTCTGATGTGGCCAGACCCGTCTGACTAGGGTCTATGAAGGTAGACGTTGCATGGGGTGGAGTTAGTTAGGGCGGTGGCTAAGTGTGTGGGAAGGCCAGGAAAGGCCTGAGTAAAGACCCACATGCAGGGATAGTATTACACGGTAATAGATCCATCATGGCAAATCAGCTATAATAATCATAATGTACAAAGGATCCATGATTACAAAGGATCCTTATGTAAAATATAGTTCATAATTCCAGTTGGTTTGGAACTAGGAAAGCTTATGTCACATAGTCTTTGTCATTAAGATATAAACCATACAGGGATGATTTGTAATTGGTCTATGGTAGATAGTATGGGAGATGTGCACTCACCTCGAGTTGTTGTTCAGTTGTCCGACAGTCACGTGAGAGCTCCATCAGTGCTGGTTGCTCCATGTAATGGCAGGCGTCACCACAGAACCTCCCCGAGCAACCGCGCTGGTCGCTACTGCTTACTGATAGCGAATCATTAACCGGACTACATGACCGTTGCGTGTCGCACAAACAACAGTAGACTGTGGTATACCCAGATCCTCTGGTGGACAATCTGAAAGAACAGCAGTAGGCTGTGGTGTGTCCAGATTCTCTGGTGGATGATCTGCACAAACAGCAGTAGGCTGTTGTAAGTCCTGATTGTTTGGCAGATTATCTGTAGCAGTGGTGTGTGTATGCTTAATAATTCTGCCACGGCCCCTGACCGGTGGTTGATCAACAATCAATGGATTTCCCAAGTCCAAATGAGTTGGCTTAAGCCGATCCAGTGAGATAGTTTCGATGTTTTTTCCCACCTGGATTTTTTAATGTTTTGACTCCTACTTCAACCACTCGATATGGGCCAGAATAAGACCGCTCACGTGAGAGCTCCGTCAGCGCTGGTTGCTCCATGTAACGGCAGGCGTCGCAACAGGTCCATAGTTTGTTATTATATGTGGTTTGCCACATGCTGAAATCTTTCACCCTAGACTTCAGCAAGGACAGGTTCTATTAAATTGAATTACTATTCATTGTATGCAGCAGTAAATGTTTAATAAGTGTAGCACATCTGAGTTTGATATGTAGGATCAAATCTAGGTATGCGTTTTTGTTTCGAAAATGTGATGTTTACCTCAGACTAGGTAGTCTATTAAAACTCAATTTAGAAATAAAAGAAATTATCCTTGATGGGCCTTTTTTTAAAACAAAAGTAAAGCTTATTTTATTTAATGATGTCTCTGGAGCACATTGATTTTTATCACCTATTGGACATCAACCATTTTTTCTTTTCTTCTTTCTTCTTTTTTAAAAACATGGAATTGCTTCTCAAACAGCCTTGTGTGGAGTGAGTGGATGGCATGACCCCTGACCTAGTTCTGTAGTTCCGCTACTTTCCGCATGCCGTTTAAGAGGGTAGTTACTCAGAGAATGAAGCAACACTTTGGAGAACTGTTTCCCATGAAATTGTACCAGACAGGTAGAAAGTAATTTGTGCACTTAAGGGTTTTCAGGCTTACCGCCCCAGTGAGTCCAGACTCAATTTAGATACAGCTGATAAACAGATACACAAACACACACACCAGGCACTGCCGCCGGAAGTTTACAACCGGAAGCCCTCTGCGCATAACTACCGTGCAGCCCTTGAGCTGTAAGTAGACTCAGGGATGTAGAAGAGCATGTAGTGTTGATTCTGAAACACAACTAATTTCAGTCTTTTTTAATAATTGTACTAATTACTATATATATATAGGTTCCTTATATATAATGTATTACTATGTAATGTATATAATATATTATACATAAACTATTAATATATGATGTATGTAATATATATCTGATCTATAACGTATTACACAAGTATAAATGCTTATGGGGAAATATAGCTTTCCCCTTCCTCCTGCACTGCACAGGTTCTATTAAATTGAATTACTATTCATTGTATGCAGCAGTAAGTGTAGTACATCTCAGTTTGATATGTAGGATCAAATCTAGGTGAGCATTTTTGTTTCGAAAATGTGATATTTACACTAGACTAGGTAGTCTATTCAAACTCAATTTAGAAACAAAAGAAATTATCCTTGATGGGCCTTTTTTTAAAACAAAAGTGAAGCTTATTTTATTTAATGACATCTCTGAGGCATATTGATTTTTATCGCCTATTGGACATCAACCATTTTTTCTTTTCTTCTTTCTTCTTTTTAAAAAACATGGAATTGCTTCTCAAACAGCCTTGTGTGGAGTGAGTGTATGGCGTGACCCCTGACCTAGTTCTGTAGTTCCGCTACTTTCCGCATGGCGTTTAAGAGGGTAGTTACTCAGAGAATGAAGCAACACTTTGGACAACCGTTTCCCATGAAATTGTACCAGACAGGTAGAAAGTAATTTGTGCAGTTGAGGGTTTTCAGGCTTACCGCCCCAGTGAGTCCAGACTCAATTTAGATACAGCTGATAAACAGATACACACAAACACACACCAGAGCTGTGTTCTGGGTTCGTCTCGGAGGCACCTCGGCGACGTCTCGGCGATGCTTTTTGGCTTATTTCCGTTCAGAGTGCGTCTCGGCGACGTCTCGGAGACGCCTCCCTTTTCAGACTGGAGATGAAAAGTGCCTCGAAAATGGCCGCCGCATTCAGTGATTTCAGCCAATCACAGTGCAGCTTTTCCATTGCAAATGGCCACTGCCTATGGGGGCGGCCATCTTTGAGACAACAAACTGCTTTTGCAGTTCAGACTAGCATGACGTCACGGCCATCTCCGAGGCGGACCCTGAACGTGGCCCAGGCATTGCCGCTGGAAGTTTACAACTGGAAGCCCACTACGCATAACTACCACGCAGCCCTAGAGCTGTAAGGACACTCAGGGATGTAGAAGAGCATGAAGTGTTGGTTCTGAAATGCAACTAATTTCAGTCTTTTTTAATAATTGTACTAACTACTATCTATATGTATAGGTTCCTTATATATATAATGTATTACTATATAATGTATATAATATATTATACATAAACTATTAATATATGATGTATATAATTGTCATGGGGGTGATGAAAATGGGAAATATTGCGCCTAGAGCGGGACTCGAACCCACATCTCTTTGCATTCCGGGCCAGTGTGCTAACCATTACACCACCTAGGCTCCCTGATATCAACACACTACCCACGCCTACCTGTCTATGCGGCTCCTTGCCTGAGAGGTCAGTGCAGACCACTACATTCGTCCCCCTGGAATTGTAAGTCTTTTAATGCTTACAATTACATACATAGAGGTAATGTAACGCACTTACATACACAGGGTAGGCTCAACAACTATACAGCATGTAGCTTGTACAGGATCCTGGTCACGGCAACCAGTGTCATGGGGGTGATGAAAATGGGAAATATTGCGCCTAGAGCGGGACTCGAACCCACATCTCTTTGCATTCCAGGCCAGTGTGCTAACCATTACACCACCTAGGCTCCCTGATATCAACACACTACCCACGCCTACCTGTCTAGGCGGCTCCTTGCCTGAGAGGTCAGTGCAGACCACTACATAATATATATCTGATCTATAACGTATTATACAAGTATAAATGCTTATGGGGAAATAAAGCTTACCCCTTCCTCCTACGCTGCCGCCTTGGTGGAGTCTCCCACCCACCCACCCCCCATCTCTGGGGTGGTGTTTGTAACCGGGTGTCCCCCATGCACATATATATTACATATATAATATGTTATATATGTTATATATGATGTATAATATATGTGCTCTAATATATCATTCTGAGACCATAGGCTTCAACAGCAACAGGTTCTATTAAATGGACTTAGTGTTCCCTCCTATGCAGCAACAACTGCTTAAAGCTGCATAGTCCGATGAAATATCAAATTTTCAAAACCAAACCAATTATCTAGATTTGATTATACATATCTAACTTAGATACTGATGGACTTATTAAGCATTTGTTTCTGCGTAGAAGGCAATACTGGGTCAATTTAACAGAACCTGTTACTGCAGAAGTCTATGGTGTAAGAGTTTTGGCAAGCTTGCCAAAACTAATTTTCCATGTTTGTACACAAAATATTTCTAAAGTTTACCATTTAAAATAAAAGTAACTTTGAACTAATGTAAAGTAGATACTAGTGATCGATCGAATATATTTATCTCAGAAAAAATACAGAAATTCAAAATCATCGGACTATGCAACTTTAATACACTGTAATAAATGTACCAGTATTTAAGTTTGATCTGTAGAATCAAATCTATATAGATGTTTGAATTTGATGCTTGCATCGGACAATGCAACTTTAAGGCGCTAGAAGGATGTAAAACCAACGCAAACTTCACCAATATCTACTCTATTTGCCTTTGCGTATGGCTCTTTTGTTTAAACGGACCAGGTATACGTCGCTGAGACACGACCCGTACTCCGACAAATGCTCTCCAAGCATACGTTTGCCGGTTTTCAGTTTATGCAACTACATATGTGGGGGGGAGAGTGCTGACATTGCTTGCTTCTGTTGTGTTGTATTTAGTCCAGCAGCACTGACACTTTTAGACAACCATATAGAGAGAAAAAATGTTAGAAATTGCAATCTAAAATGATAAATATAAAGTTCAAATGTTTATTTATCATAACCAGCTACTTTTTGTGTGGATAATTGATTAAATCATGTAGATTAATAGATTTTAAAAGTTGAATTGAGAGCTTTCTGTGGCTGCCATCTTGGTGGTTGCCATGGCTTCCCCTGTGTGTGGGGAACCCCTCTAGGTCATGTTGTAAAGTCAACGGCCGGCAGCTGTGGTTGTGTAGGCAGGCTAAATAGGAAATCACTACAGGCAAGTATAGAGAAGGAAGGCAAGATATAGAGTGTGCAGAAGGAACCAGAAGGAGCTTGCTTGTTTTATTATTATATAGTCTTCAGGAATCAAGATGGTGGCACACACCTGATCAAAACCTCCAATCAGCAACAGGCATTCTTATATCTACCAATGATATTCAAGAACCTTGTAACCAAGGCATGGTTATGTCTGGCTACAGTGCCCTGTTGTGTCTGGTGTGCAGTGATCCGTAAATAACACTTGGGGGGGAGGGGGTATGTGAGCAGAACTCCAAAGACTCTGTACATTTCAAGAAGTGCCCCTCTCACACTATCTATTATAATACACAATCTCTATCTTAAATCAGTAATGGATCACCAACACCACATATACCTTATATGCCTTCGGTTTTACATACCATTTACCATTATATAGACCATTTGTAATTTATTATAGAATAGTTCACACCATAACCAATGTCTTAAATATCGGGAGATTTTACAACGTGATGAGGGAATCCCACCTATGATGTCATTCATACATCACAGACATCAACTCTCCTCCCACATGTTCAGTGGCATGAACTGAACAAATTAAACAAAGGTATGTTTGGAGAGCTTTTGATGCTGATTCGTTTGTATCTGGGTGAGGTATAGCCGGCGACTTTAAAGTTGCATAGTCCGGTGGATATGAGTTTCTGTCATTTTCTGAGATAAATATATTAGATTGATCATAATAATCTTCCTTGAAGTAACTTCTAACTTAAATGACTAACTTTTGAGATATTTGAAGTATAGACGTATCAAATTAATTTTTGGCAAGTGTGCTAAACCTCTGACACGATAGGCTTCTTCAGTAACAGTTTCTGTTAAATTGGCTCTGTGTTCCATTCTATGTTGTGACAAATGCTTGATAAGTGCATGAGTATCTAACCAGAGAGCGTGTATATAAACAGATGAGAGGGACAACTCCCGCGAAAAACGGTAACACAGGCTACAGTGGCGTTCCTGGCGGTTAGTGTTGAACAAGCCTTGAGTTTGCCGGTACGCTCAATGCAAAACATTTGTTTTTATTCAAAATTAATAGAAATCCAGAAGCCTAACCTTATCAATTTAATATAATCCTTTTGGTAAACATGTTTTCTATATGTATTCCAAGCGGTTTGTTTCTATGTGGTGTAGTTTTAGAGATATTTCACTTTTTCTGTACGAAGACTGCTCAAGGCCATTGACAATGCCTTGAGTTTGCCGTAAGCGTAGTGAAAAACGTCAGTTTTATTCAAAATTAATAGAAATCCAGAAGCCTAACCATATCAATTTAATATAATCTTGTTGGTAAACATGTTTTCTATGTGTATTCCAATCAGTTTGTTTCTAGGTTTTGTAGTTTTAGAGATATTTAACGTTTTCTGTATGAAGATTGCTCACTGCCATTGAAAATGCCTTGAGGTTTGCCCATATGCTTAAGCTGTTCAACAACCACCACTTGGAGCGCCACAGTCGGCAGATGTTACATGCTCTAGTATGGGAGTTGTCCCTCTCATCTGTTTATATACACGCTCTCTGATCTAACTTAGATTCTAAGTTAGAAATGTAGAATCAAATCAAGATCACTATTTTGTTTTGAAAATTTGATTTCTTTTCATCGGACTATGGAGCTTTAATGTTAAACCCCAGCAGTTCCCTAATCAAGGTAACAAATTGCAAGACTGGCGGGTTGCTAACAATATAGTCCTCTCTCTTATCAATCACGTTGTCTCCAGGTACACATAGTTGGTTGGTTGTTGGAGTTTTACATCCAGACAACATCTAAGATCATATCAGGACAGGCATCGATTTGTGACAGTTCACATTCATGGGACCTTTATAGTGCTACCCAACTGGGAAATCAGGCCACTGGCACCATGACGCGATATCCCACTGTGTCACATTATCCTGACACTGAGCTAAGCCAGTCCTTGCTCAATCCTATTAATGCCGAGTGCCGGACTAGAAAGCGACGAGTAGCAATTTTTTGAGTCATTGGTTTGACTCAACTGGGAATCGACCTCCCAATCTTCCGCACTGGAAGTCTGCGCTCTACCAATCCGGCGACCGCGTCTGGGTGCAGAATTACCTGCGGGTTCTATACGTGTGGAAGATTACCGCGTGAACCTCTGGAAGTGGACATTTAAGGAGAACCACGTGACTGAGTACCTTCCTCCAGGTGCGAGGACTGACTGCCCCGCCAGGTGGAGCTGCATGCAGGTAACCCTGGGACGTGAGCCCCACCCACCACCTCCATCCGCAAACCCGCCTCGCCTGTCTAAACATGTTCGCTCGCCTCATGTCTGTAGGTGGAATTCCATTTGCCCATTTTCACTTAGCATTTACTTGTATGCATAGGATCATGGAGGTGAGTAATATGCTCATATTTGTAAGTGGAATTCCATTTGCCCTTTTCCTCTCAGCATCTACTCCTCTTCATAGGTGGGTGAGTAATATACTCATCTCTGTAGGTGGAATTCCATTTGCCCATTTTCACTTAGCATTTACTTGTATGCATAGGATCATGGAGGTGAGTAATATGCTCATATTTGTAGGTGGAATTCCGTTTGCCCTTTTCCTCTCCGCATCTACTCCTCTTCATAGGTAGGTGAGAAATATACTCATCTCTGTAGGTGGAATTCCATTTGCCGTTTTCATCTGAGCATCTACTCCTCTTTATAGGTAGGTGAGTAATATACTCATCTCTGTAGGTGGAATTCCATTTGCCCTTTTCATCTGAGCATCTACTCCTCTTTATAGGTAGGTGAGTAAGATGCTCATCTCTGTAGGTGGGATTCCATTTTCCCATTCCCATTGAGTTTTTTGTTTTATATTAGTTCATTAAAATTGCGTAGTCCGATGGTTTTGATTTTCTGTAATTTTTCTGAGATAAATATATTATACTGGTTGTTATTATCTACCATACTTTAGTTTGAAGTCACTTTTATTTTAAATGGAAAGTCGAATATTGTCTTTGTTTCTTATCCCAACTCTGATATGATTGATTGATTGATTGATTGATTGATTACTGATGGCTTACTGTCATGTTGGTAGATACACCCATGTTCATGGCGAAAAGCTACTGGTATCTATTATGTCTGTCTTGTTAATCAAATTCACGTGCCTACATTGACATTTATAACAATTGTGTGATGCAATTTAGATTTAGAAAGATTAAATTTGTGTCAATTGACAGCTAAGATCTAACTTAGAAAAAGAAAAAAACATCTAAAATGACATTCAGTAGAGGTGTCCAAACTATATAACCAGAGATGGTGGAGTGTGAGACTAGTTCAGCTAGAAATGGTCTAAATTTAAAAAAAAACTGAAACCTTTAAATGAAAACTATAGACCACCTCACACAATCCTGAAAACAGGCTCTGTTCTGTGTTTATGGTGTAGACGCGAACCTATTGCGATCTTCAGGACAGCCTGTAAAATAAAGTCCAGCAATTTTAGGTTCCAATTGAATTAAATTTAAATTGATGCAATACAGCATTTAGTGCTACGATGTAAGTCGGTGTATCTGGATTTGTATTTTTCCCTTTCCTATTTTACAAGTCCAGATGGGAAGAATATGTAAACGAACTATACAATGATGACAGAGGGAACCCACCCACAATTGAGAAAGAAGATGGGAATATTATATTAGTATCAGAGGTTGAGAAGGCTATCAATGATCTAAAGGCAGGTAAGGCTCCTGGAAGTGACCAGATAACATCAGAAATGATAAAAGGACTAGATGAAGTGGGGATTCAAATCATTCATAAGCTAGTAACTGACATCTATGAGACTGGATTTATACCATTGAATATGAATGAATCCATATTTGTACGACTCCCAAAGAAGCTAAAACCAACATTGTGTACTGAGTACAGAACACTAAGCCTGATGAGTCATATGTTGAAGATGATCCTGAAAATAATTTTACTGAGAAACAGACAGAAAATTGAAGAACAAATCAGTAACGTACAAAGTGGGTTTATATCTGGAAGAGGTACACGTGAAGGGATTTTCAATATGAGAATGATTTGTGAACGTTATTGTGAAGTGAACCAGGATGTTTATGCCTGCTTTATTGACTATGAGAAGGCCTTCGACCGAGTCAATCATGAACTGTTAATCAAATGTTTACAAGATATTGGTGTCAATGGCAAAGACATTAAACTAATTGTGAACTTATACTGGACACAACGTGCATTTATAAAAATGGAGCAGGGCCTATCGGATGAAGTTATGATTAAACGAGGAGTTCGACAGGGGTGTGTATTGTCACCATGTCTATTTAACCTGTACACAGAGATGATTTTCAGACACATTGAAGATTGCAAGGGAGTGACAATAGGTGGCATGAACGTCAACAATCTTAGATATGCCGATGACAGTGTAATACTAGCAGACAGTGAGAAAAACCTACAAGATATAGTGAATAGAATCAATAAAGCTGGAATACTATTCAACATGAAGATGAATGCCAGGAAGACCAAAACAATGGTTATAAGTAAAAAGACAGATAAACCAAATGTCAATATAACCATAGATGGCACAAACATAGAACAAGTATCCGAATTCATATATCTCGGACAAAAGATTACAAATGATGGGAGATGTGAGGAAGAAATTAAAAGAAGGATAACAATAGCCCGAACAACATTCTCCAAAATGTATAGAGTGTTAACATCAAGTAAGATATTAATACAAACAAGGAAGCGTATTCTTCAGTGTTATGTGTGGTCTACTCTAATGTATGGGGCAGAGACATGGACAATCTCTAAGAAAATGTACAAACGTTTAGCAGCATTTGAGATGTGGACTTATCGAAGGATGATGAAAATATCATGGACAAAGAAGATCACCAACAAAGAAGTTCTCAGAAAAATTAAAAATAAGAAAAGCTTGTTTGCCACTATACAGACAAAGAAACTTATTTATTTTGGCCACATCATTCGTCAGAGTTCAATATACCGTACATTGTTGGAAGGGAAGGTGAATGGCAGCAGAGGGAGAGGGAGACCAAGAACATCATGGTTTACAAATATTTCACAGTGGACAGGCTTGAATTATTCACAGTCTATCAGAACAGCACAACATCGGGACAAGTGGAGAACCATTGCATCCAACCCTCGACTAGAGGATGGAACTATTGATTGATTGATTGATTTTACCACCGTAGCATTTCTTAATGCCGATCACATGACCAGTTGGTTTTAGCCCCGTTCACACACGCACCCTAAGTCACCTCAACTAGTTTGCCTCATTTAATCGACCTCACCTAATCCACCTCAGGAAGTGGTTTACATGAGGCAAATTGGTTGAGTCAACTCAGTGTTAATTCGTCTCAGCGTCACATTCACACGTGCGTTTTGAGTCAAACTAGATGAGGCGAACTAGATGAGCCGACTTAACATGCATGTGTGAACAGGGTTATAGTATCGTTTGGTATATGCCGGGCATAAAGCTTCGAACTGGATCAGCACTGTTGGAGTTGGAGACGGGGGAGCAGATGGTTTTGGTTTTCAAGACTCCATTCGGTTCCATTGGGTTGAAAACCACGTTCAACCTAGAAGAGTACACACGCCTGGAAGGCACACTTAAATTCCCAGTTCTTAAATGAAATGTTGGTTTGTTGGTGTGTTTATTTTTAGAATAGCAAAAGAACTGGGGGCCAGTACTCCCAATGGGAATGCCATCTCTTATTTGTTCGCCGCAGATAAAGCTGCATAATTCGATGGTTTTGAGTCTCCTACATTTAAATGTAGGTGAACGCAGACAATGAGGACGACAAAGGGCGGATACAGTATTTATTCAGGAACACAACCATTTAGATAATGAAATAACCATATCTGGCTGGGCAAAGGCGCCACAGACAGCAAGTCCACCCAGCCCACCTAAGTGTCCGCAAGGGATGTCACGACACACATATCAGCAAGAATATGCTCAGACAATGGCGAGCAAATATATTTAAACGTTGTGTCGGATGACCAATCCCCCCTGGTTTTTATTTCCTCGAGCGAAGCCCCCCTCTGCATTGCTAAGAAGTGCAGCCACCTCGGTGTAAAGAGTGACAGGAATAGTTATCAGGGTTAATACCCAAGAACTCAGACAAATATTTTATGGTTGCCTGTAGGGCATCATAAGACAAAAGAGATAAGGTGCCATCTGAGGACAGCACCAGGAAGGCTGGTGCATACCTAGACACTGGAGCTTCCGAAAAGTACTTGGTAAGTCAATGACCTGGCCATAAATCAGTATTGGCTACCTTAGCGATGGGTAATACTAGTCCATGTTGTTGAAACTGAATAGTCTTACTCGTAGACTTACTAACAGTAATAATGACTCCCCAATCATAGAAGGTGAAGTCTTTGCATAACAACATAGAATCTGATGAGGTAAATTGACACTTCCTCAAAAGGGCATGAAAACCTGTTAACAAGGCAGACCTGGTGGCGGCATGTCCCAAGGACCATGAAAAATAGGAAAAACATTACAATCAATTGTTGAGCTAATAAGGGGGCAGCTCTTTTGACAATAATAATATCTTAATAGCGTCTTAATAATATGTGACTGGTAATCAATAGGTGAAATGTCTTCAGCTTTTAGAAACAAATTCAGAGCTCTAAGATAATTAGTGATAGAAGAATTTTTTTTTTATGTTGACAGCCAGGTTATGTATAATGCAACCTGGGTAGAGGTGCATGGTGTAGGCAGAAGAAGGGCTGCAAATTCCTCAATGAATCGCATGTAGGTGCGCACCTACATGCTACATGTCAGCTTTGAGTTTGGTGCATAGAAATGATCCTGCAAGACCTTCATGTCCTGGTGCAAGCCTAGAAATAAACGAACTAACTGTCATAGGTAATGAAAAGAGATAATTAAGAATAATTCATGATAATACCTAATAGTAATATATTTGTTCCCTTAAGGCCCTGTCACATTACGGCGTATGGCGGGAGCGTATTGAAAACCTATGTAGGTCCTGCGCGTGCCGGCCTATGATGACATTTGGTGACCTTTCGGGTGGTTTTGAGCGTATGTGGAACCTACGAGGAGCGTACGAGGAGCGTATGAGGAGCGTATGGGAGCGTGCTGTGACATTTTTTGACAGTTTTGATTGGCATGTGGAGCGTACGAGTAGCGTATGAGTAGCGTACGAGTAGCATATGCGCGTATGAGTAGCGTGCATATGCTGTGCATACGCTAGTAGTACGCTCCCATACGTAACTCATAGGTTATGCATACGCTACATACGCTAGAGATACGCTAGAGATACGCTAGAGATACGCTAGAGATACGCCGGTGACACAAGTTGAGCGTATGAAAAACCTATGCCGGCGTACCCCTAGCGTACGAGGAGCGTATGCCGGCGTATGAGGAGCGTATGCCGGCGTATGAGTAGCGTATGGGCCATACGCCCTCATAGGTCGAGATTTTTTGAGCATGCACAAAAAAATGTGGACGGACGGATTTATGAAAGCGTATGGCGGCGTATGCCTCATAAGCCGGCATCTGGCGGCGTATGAGTAGCGTATGAGTAGCGTATGCATAGCGTATGAGTAGCGTATACAGCGTATGCCGACGTATATGACGTAACGCGCCCACGCTGCCATACGCTCCCGCAAAAAAAACCTAATGTGACAGCCCCTTTACTTAATAATGTTGATCTAACAAATTATGTTGAACATATCATATGTAGCATATTTTGTATAGGTTTTGTATACAGTAAAACCTTTCTAACCGATCACCTCCGCATATTGACCACTCCCCTATATCGATCACTTTTCTGGGGTCCTTAACGATGACCTATGCAATACCATTGGAACGATGAAGAAATTCCCTAAGCCGACCACCTCCCTAAATGGACCACTTAAAGTCTGTCCCATGATCGATCGATTTAGAGAGGTGAGAAGGAAACATATATAACTGTGTCGTTTATTCTTAAACAGATAAAAGAATGCTGATGATGTAGATACTTTTTTAGTGAGTCAGGCAGATAGAGAAAGCGAAAGATATGGAGACAGACATTCAGAGAGACATCCAAAGAGAGAGACGGTAGGAGACTGAAGGAGAGAGGGAGAGGGAAAGAAAACGCTGGAGACAGAGACGCAGATGGAGATGGAGAGAGAGGTGGAGTGGCAGGGGGGTCATTGCCCATGCCTGAATCGTAGGCTTTAGTTATAGCATCTAACATAACGTGACTGTGAGCCTGTAAACTCTTTGATAACCGCTTATAAAGTTATAGCCATTCATCATTTGCCTACAATTGTAAGTCAATATGTTCGGGACTACTCCCCCCCCCCCCACGCACCACCCCGCGCAAGTTGCTGGTTGGTTGTTGGAGTTTTACGTCCTGGCAAAATTTAAGGTCATATCAGGATGGGTACGGACTTGTGACAGTTCACACTCATGGCGACTTTATAGTGGGAAATCAGGTCGTCGGCACCATGACCCGATATCCCACTCAGTCACATTATCCTGACACTGAGCTAACCAGTCCTCGCCCTATCCTATTAATGCGGAGGGCCAGGCTAGGAAGCGAAAATTATCAATTTTAAAGTCTTTGGTTTGACTCGACCGGGAACCGAACTCCCGACCTTCCGCACGCAAGGCTTGCACTCTTCCAATTAGGCAACCGTGCAAGGGGTGGGGAGGATCATTTACCTTTGCCTAAATCGTAGGCTTTATAAGCCTAAAGCCCCAGTTACACTACAGCTTACGACCACTTTGCGACCACTTTAGACCAAAGAACCCACAGTCACCAGTGATGCCCAGACGTCGGCAACCATTGTTTTGGTCATAAGGACGTCGCTGGTGACTGTGAGTTCTTTGGGTTCTTTGGTCTAAAGTGGTCGCAAGCTGAAGTGTGACTGGGGTATAACATACCATGACTGTGAGCATGTAAACTCTTTCTTTTTTTGGTCCATTAGTTGTTTAAGCAGGGGAAATTTCAGTCATAGACGACTGGTCTTCCTCATTCCACTGCTGGTCGATAGAAAGCCCGAGCCTACACGTTTACCGACCCAAGGGATTTTTAACCTCCCACACCACATAGACATGGTATGAGAGCAACCGGCCTTTGATGATGCTGTAGGTTATACACAGCGGTGGAAATCCAAATTGGCAGAGCTGGGGGCATGGGGAATCGAACCGCCAACCCTCAGATTAGGAGTCTGACCTAGAAAAAAGTCAGACACTCTGACCACTCTGTCACAGAGAACGCCACTTTGATAACCACTTATAGCCGTTCAGGATTTTCCCACAATGGTATGTCAATATGTTAGGGGCTCCCACACCCTCAAGTCGGTTCGTTGCTGGCTCACGGCGCGTGACGTGACGTATCCGTGACGTCAGCCTACGTGTGACGTGTTTAGTTTGGCACTCTGCCAGGAACGCCAATTGCGCATCCATTGTGAAGGTTGTTGTTGAACACAGGCTAAAAACAAGAGTTGACGCGGCGACCCGCGAGCCGGGTGTAAGTTAATACGGTACACGTTGCCAGTCATCAAGGTGCGGATCATGTGCACTCGCCCTGTCACACCTCACCGGATTGGGGTACCGGACAGAAAATGGACACTGTCCGGTGAAATACGTCAATGTCCATTTTATATATGGTATGCATCCGGCGTGTCTGTTTGCTGTCCGGTGGTGTCCGGTGTGTACGGTGTCAAGTTTTGAACATGCACAAAACTTGTACCAGACACCGCTGGACTGACATATACTGTTGGTGTCCGTTTTAAGTCCGTTTAGTCCATTTTTCCGGTTCATGTCCGGTACCGATCTGGTACATCTCCAGTTTGCTTCCTGCAGAGTCCATTGACGGTGTTGCGGGAATTCGGTCCATCGGTTTTTTATATGTTTTCGGCGCGTCCGTTAAGAGTCCGGTACGGGCCCGTTTGATGTTCAGTCCATCCGTTTGACATTCGGTTTTCGCCTGTCGGTTGACCGTTGCTTGTCTGTTGTTATCCGGTGTCATCCTGTTATCGTCCGGTGGCTATTCGTTAATGTACGTTCCTTGTCCATTGAAAGAGCAACATTTCAACACATTTCGGTACATTTTGATACCGATCACCACCGGACTAGACAATTCTTTCTCCAGTTATGTCTGTTGCTCAATCCGGTAAGGTGTGACAGGCACTTTAGTGTTGACTGTAATGAATAAGGGGGATGTAGCAAGAAGCAGGTCGGACCAGGGAGCCGGCAGAACGGAACGAGGGCGTGGAACTGAAATGTACACGAGGGACGCTGCTTGAAATATAAACTGGTTGGTTGGTTGGTTGTTGGAGTTTTATGTCCTGGCAACATCTAAGGTTATATCAATGTGAGTACTGACTTGTGACAGTGTGCACTCATGGCGACTTTCTAGTGCTGCCCCACTGGGAAATGAACCACCGGCACCATGACCTAATATCCCACTCAGTCACATTATCCTGACACTGACCTAACCAGTCCTTGCCCTATCCTATTAATGCCGAGCGCCAGGCTAGGAAGCGACAAGTATAAATTTGATAAGTCATTGGTTTGATGCGAGGCCCGCACTCTATTGATTTGACCACCGCGTCCGGTTGGAAGTAGTTACCACAATGTTTGAGTTGTGTTTGAAACTTAACATTAAAGTTGCATAGTCCGATGGTTTTGAATTTATGTATTTTTTCTGAGATAAATATAATAGATCGATCACTAGTATCTACTTTACATTAGTTCAAAGTTACTTTTATTTTAAATAGTAAACTTTTTAGATATTTTGGGTGCAAACATGGAAAATTAGTTTTGGAAAGCTTGCCAAAACTCTGACACCATAGACTTCTGCAGTAACAGGTTCTGTTAAATTGACTGAGTATTTCACTCTACGCAGAAACAAATGCTAAATAAGTGCATCAGTATCTAAATTAGATATGTCAAATCAAATCTAGATAATTGATTTGGTTTTGGAAATTTGATATTTCATCGGACTATGCAGCTTTAAATCAACTATTAGAACAGTGTTTGTTACCTGACCTAGCAAGTCTTGTTACCTAACCTAGCGCTCAGCATTACTAGGATATAGGACACAGTCACATTATCTTGATCCTGAGTAAACCATTCTGAGTGTGATATCTAGCCATGGTGCTGGCAGCCAGGGGCGGTATGCATGACGGTGTGTTAGTGAGCCAAAATGGTGTTTGGCGGGAATCCCCTGTTTAGCGGCGAAAAGTCGCATGCAAGAGTCAGTGATACGGCTAACACCACAAGCGTAAACTAGGTTAGGGTAAACCTGTTCCATAGGTGGCTTACAGGCGGTGTTAGGTATCGATAAGGCCCAAATCTATTCAATGCTATCATATTTAACAGAATAAAATAATAAAAAAGTGAAATTTGGTCAAATTAACCCCAAAATCGAACCGATATTAACGCCGCAGCTACATCGGCGGCGATATTAATGTTGTCGAATCGATGAATGTAAACTAAAAAAAATCGCTGCCGCTGCCACCTCCGCTATTAGGCCCAAATCTATTGAATGCTATCATATTTTACAGAATTACATACTCAATAAGTGAAATTTCATGAAATTAACCCTAAAATCGAACCGATATGAACGCCAAATCGCTAAATCGGCGGCGATATTAATATTGTCGAATCGACGAATGTAAACTAAACAAATCGCCGCCGCCGCCGCCGAATGGGCGGCGATATTGTGAACTGGCGGTGCTCGCCGGCCACAGGCTCAGAGGGATTTCCCAAATCTATCAATACATTCACGTTTAGCTAACGCGAACTGTTTAGGCACCCATGCATACGACGTGAAATACTTCTCCAAGGCGGTGATAGCTACCCAATGTTAGATAGTTAACACCACACAACGCTAACACTGCTCCATGCATATGGCCCCTGGTCTCCCGTCGGGGCAGCGCTGCAAGTCGCCATGAGTGTGCACTGCCACAAGTCTGTATCTGTACTAATATATATATGACCTTAGATGTTGCTGGGATATAAAACCCCAACAACCAAGCACGGGTTGGTTGGTTGGTTGGTTGTTGGAGTTTTACGTCCTGACAACATCTAAGGTCCTATCAGGACGGGTAGTAGCTCACTGTGCTGTTTGGTCTGTGGAAAATGTCCTATGGAGGATTTTCACTGCCAACCTGCCCTCTGTTGGCAATCGCACAAACTATTGTAATGGATAGTAGTTCACTGTACATGTGAGTCAACTGTGGAAGCGAGTACCAAGTTTGTATACAATGCCCATCGAATCACAACTGAATACAATCTATATACAATGACCATTCATGAAAAAGACAAACTGAAATAAAATAAAATAAGAAAAACTGATTAGCATGTGTGGTGTTGCCATGGCTTCGTAATAAGAGCAGACATGAGCTAAAGTAGCTAGGACATAGCTAGTTCTAAACTTGGATTACGCTAGATTTAAATGTCCAATTATCGAGACCGAAATGCAACAAAGAAATGTCAGTTGCATTAACAAGTACTCGCTTCATAGGTTGTAATGCAATGACTGCTGGGCACTTGCTGCCAGCTTTTCTACAATGCAAACCCCCGCACACAGAGCAATACTTCTCTGCCATACAGTGTAGCAACGTAATGGCGAAAGTAAGCTAAGTAAAAAATTTAACAGTAATGGCCGCTCGGAAGTGTATGTGGGGGTGGTCAAGCGAGCATTGTCGAATGCTCCCGGTGTAGACTGCCTCGGATACGGAATGCAGCGTCGCCCAACGGATAATACCTGAACCAACTGTATTACAGTGTCTTACGCACCGCACTGTGTTCCATCCCTTTCACGCGGATATCTGTCGTATATCCAAGCTATATATTATGTATATTTTGTAAGTAATATTTCGATTTATTTTTATGTATTATATTTCTATTAAATATTATATATGATGATGAGTGTCTGGAGATGGGTTTACCTTTTGTTACACAGTGGTTAGAGCATGTGGGCAGAGGAATGGGGTGAATCTGATGTTCGATCCCTATTAACATTTTCAAGTAGCTTGTCAAGGAAATGTTGCAGCTGTATTGTCCTCAATCACAAGCACTGATAAGCATGCTCACGTATATCATGCACTCACCCATGTAGGACTTGCCATGCAGTCAGTCGTAGGGACGTGCTTAATGGCCCTGTCACATGCTTAATGGCCCTGTCACATTACGACGCATCTCGCAAGTGTGTGGCCAACGCGTAAAGTCACTATTTTACGTGGAGATGCATCAAACTTTTTGTCGTGGGGGGGCAAAGTTGGATGTACACATACCATATACATAGCATATGGCCAACGTATGACCAAGGTATGGCTAATGTGCCTCCCAGCGAAAAATGCTCAAATTACGGTCACAGTACGTTCGCAGAATGCCGATGAACGTTATATACGTTATTCGATCGCCAGAATGTCAGCGTACGTTTGCGCGATGCGTCGTAATGTGACAGCACCATGAGGTCCGGTCACATACACTGTGAACATAGTTGAACGTAGTGGAGGCTAACTTGGTTGAGCGTAGTTGAACATAGTTGAACGTAGTTGAACGTAGTTGAACGTAGCTGAATGCAGTTGAACGTAGTTGAACGTAGTTGAACGTAGTTGAACGTACTGGCATGCGTCCATCTCCGGTACATTGAACTACATTGAACTACATTAGCCTCCACTACGTTCAACTACGTCCACTAACATGTATGTGACCGGGCTTTTATATGCTAGAATATCCTGTGGTCTGGCTGAAACTCCATGCGACTTGGTGTGTATGTTGTCTAAGGATGTGACCATAATTAGCTGCCGTATGTTACTCTTGTCGCGTGTGAACACCCTGACCAGTGGACCTTTGGCCCGAGCTGGGCGCACGCATTCTTTTCTTTTTTTTTTTAAAGAAGAAATTTGAGCAAAATTCCAAATTGTCAATATTAATGTTCACAAATATATATATATATATATATATATATATATATTTATATATATTTATTTATCTAGATATATATATATATTTTTTTAATGTTATACAGTCAATTGTCATTATATACGGAATAGTTTGTTCCCAACACTCAATGCAGGGTTAGTATTATTGTCTGTCAGCATTCTGTCATATTACATATTATTATTAGATATATAGATTATAGTATATTATATATTACTTCTATTGCAAACGATAAGCAGCTTACATATTACATATGTTATATATACTATTGTTGTGGGGGTGATGAAAATTGGAAATATTGCGCCTAAATCCGGAATCGAACCCACATCTCTGCATTCCGGGCCAGTGTGCTAACCATTACACCACCTAGGCTCCCTGATATTACGCACACCTACCTACATGTCTGTGCGGCTCCTTGCCTGAGATATGTTGTTGTTGTTCTTTTGGTGTTGTTTTACCGCCTAGCAACATCTAAGGTCAAATCAGGACGGCCTTGCCTGAGAGGTCAATGCAGACCACTACACTATATTAACAATATACATGTTATCTAATATTTAAATTAAAACTGTAATATTATTTCTATAATAATGTACTTTTTATTTTCAGAAGTGATTGGCATGAGGAGCAGTGTAGTTTTCAGTTCTAGCGGTGGATATTGCAGACCCCAGTGACATTCACATAAAGGTAAGCACCAACATGTAATAAATGGATGAAAGATCTCTGCGATTTCGCGGATTTCCGCGGTTTATATATTTACCAATTAACGGAAGAGTTGCATAGTCCAATGGTTTTGAATTTCCCTATTTTTTCTGAGATAAAGATATTAGATTGATCACTAGTATCTACTTTACATTAATTCAAAATTACTTTTATTTTAAATGGTAAACTTTTGAGATATTTTGAGTGCAAACATAGAAAATTAGTTTTGACAGGCTTGCCAAAAGTCTGACCCCATAGACTTCTGCAGTAACAGGCTCTGTTAAATTGACTCAGTATTGCCTTCTACGCAGAAACAAATGCTTAATAAGTATCTAAGTTAGATATGTAAAATCATCTAGATAATTGGTTTGGTTTTGAAAATTTGATATTTCATCGGACTATGCAGTTTTAAACAAAATACCAAGGAATCTGGATGTATATAACAACATTTTGGTCAGTTTGAATCCTGTTCTTACATGACGTGAAATGTTGGTAGCTGAGCTTGGAATCATATCAATATCTCGGGCGATGGAGTTGGGGACCATTGTTATGTAATAGTGATGCAATGTGTGCCCACTCGCTGTGTGACATGGACATAACTATGTGTAAATGTTATGATGCACGGTGACCGGGATTGCGGTATGATGTCCGGATATTAAGATACGGTTAGTAATTACAGGAATCTTCCCTCCATGCACCAGAAGAGTGCAAAAAGCCATCCTGCATTGTTGTGTTTTGGTATTTAGTGGGGGGCGACTGGCAGACAGTTGCCAGGATCCTCTTGATAGTAGTGAGTATAAGATGAGTAACTGGAGAAGGCCAAACAACCAATTATTCTTCAAGTGGGTTGTTCAAGGTTCGGCCTACATGAGGCGGAGCGTGGAGGTGCTCAGTAGTTGTGCTGGACATGTTTGATGAGGGCGAAGGTGGTGGTATCTGGGCCGCGTTCAAGGTACGCCTCCCAGACGTCTCGCGGAAATCCCTGATGTCACGTTAGTCTGAACGGTAAAAGCAGTCTGTCACCGCCCACATAGGCGGCAGCCATTTTGCAATGGAAAAGAAGCACTCTGATTGGCTGAAACCACTGCAGCCATTTTCGAGGCGCTTTTTGTCTCCTGTCTGAAATGGGGGACGAGATGTCTCCGAGGTGCACCCTGAACGCAAATAAGCCAAAAGGCGTCTCCGAGACGTCTTCGAGACGTCTCCGAGGCGTACCCTTAACATGGCCCGGGTGTAGCGTTGGCGGTGGCAGTATGCGAGGGTAGGAGGAGTGCGGGTATGTGACGGTGGTCCGTGATAGAGAGAGGGTGATGAATAGGGGCGGGAAGTCTGTGTGGGTGCGCCGTGTGCGCATGTGCACTCACTGAATCCACGGGATGCCAAGACAGTCGATCATCCTGGTATCTCTCTTATCTTTCCCTCACGTGCCTCCCCCCCCCCCAACCCAACCAAACCCACCACCACTTCACCACCATTCCTCCCACCCCCACCCCCTCTATCCACAAACACGCTCCCTCCTCCACGCTTCTCCCCTCCTCCCCTCCCCTCCCCTCCTCCCCAACCCTCCTCCCATCCTGCCCTTCGTCCCATCCTCCCCTCCTCCCGTCCTCCCCTCCTCCCCTCCTCCCCTCGTCCCCTCCTCCTATCCTCCCCTCCTCCCCTCACCCCTTCATCCCCTCCTCTTCTTCTCTCTCCTTCTCTCTCCTTCTCCTCCTCCCCTCCTCTCCTCTCTCCATCTCCCTCTCCCCATCTCCCCATATCTCCTCTTCCTCCCTCTCCTCCCCTTTCCCCCTCTCTCATCCACTCCTCTCTCCCCTCCGCTCTCCCCCTCCTCTCCTTCCCCTCCTCCCCCTCCCCTCCTCCCCTCCCCTCCTCCCCTTTCCCCCTACCCCTCCTTTCCTCCACACTCCCCCGGATAATCCCCTTCCCAGTCTCTGCTTCCAGAAATCCCCCAACTACTCAGCACGCGGCCACGTCCTAAATATATACTTCAGCGACGTATTTTAACACATCATCCCCCCACCCCGCCCTCACATCTCGCGTCTCACATCGCACATCTCCGCACATCATGCCTCAGCTAGCGCAGGCCTCACCGCCACCCAACACATACAGGCCCCAGTGCATTCTGGGTTCTGGTTCCCACTTCCGGCGACGCTGGTTCTCCAAGCTCACCGATAAGACTGACCAATAATTAATTACCTGTTTTGTTTGTTGGGAGTTTTGCGTCCTGGCAACATCAAAGGTCATATCAGGACGAGTATCGACTTGCATCAGTGTGCGCTCATGGTGACTTTATAGTGCTGCCCTACTTGGGAGACCAGGCCACCAGCACCATGACCCAATTCCCCATTCATTCACATTATCCTGATACTGAGTTAACCATCCCATCTCTTATCCTAGTAGTGCTGAACAAGCGCCAGGCTAGGTAGCGAAAATTATCAATAATGTAAGTCATTGTTTTGACTCGACCGGATTTTGAACTCCGAAGCTTATGCACAGGTTGGTTGGTTGTTGGAGCTTTACGTCCTGGCAACATCTAAGGTCATATCAGGAAAGGTACCAACTTGTGGAGGATGCCAAAGTCCCAGAACATCCCCCGTGGTCATTGAAGAAGCCATCGGTTATCCTCCGACTCATGGAACTGAGGAAGTCTGGGACACATCCACTCGAGTGCCAAGGACTGCATGCAGAGATTCAAGGCCAGTTTGCAGACCACCTCTCCATACACACTGATGGTTCGAAAGACCAAAGCCGGGTAGCTGCTGTGGCAGTCTGCCGACGGGAAAAATTTGGCATACGCTTGCCCGATCAGAGCTCGATTTTCACTGAGGAAGCCCGAGCACTCCTTCTCGAATTGGAGTGTATCGAGATATCCAACCACACTAACTATGTTATATACAGTGATTCGTTCTCTTGCCTCCTGGCTGTTGCTGAACTGAAAACGAATCACCCTATTCTAGCAATGGTCATTTATAAAATGAACCAACTGGCAACGGATGGGTGTGACATCCACCTGTGCTGCGTGCCTGGCTATGCCGGCATACAAGGAAACGAACGAGCTGATCGGGCTGCGAAGAAGGCCCTGAACTGTGTTCTTGAACCGTGTCTGATCCCTCACTCTGATCTGAAACCACTAATAGCCACCCACATAAAATCTAAATGGCAACATGAGTGGGATGAAAACATTAATAAACTTAAAGAAATTGAGCCATCTGTGGGAAAACCACCACAATCTCATGCGGGAGGTCGGCGGGACCAAGTGGTCCTTAGATGCTGCCGTATTGGCCACTCGTGGCTTACACATGCTTTTCTGCTCAAGGGGGAACCTCCCACTGAATGTATTGGGTGTCAGTCCCCGCTGACACTCAAACACATTTTACTAAGTTGCATTGATCTTTTGGCCCTGCGCCAACAATTCTACACTGCAGACAGTATGCATGACCTTTTTACTAAAGTAAAACAAGAAAACATTTTAGCCTTTTTGAGGGCAGCTGGACTGTACCACCTCATATAGTTTACTAAATAAATTCTATCAATTATTAATCAAACTTTTCTTTTTCTATGGGAATTTGTTTCCCTTGATCACAAATATATGATTGTGAGCTTTCTAATTTAATGAGTGTCTATTGGCACATAATTGATTGTCTGCTTCTACATGTAAAAGCGATGGTTAGAACAAAAAACAACCATTTCTCGCCGTGAATATGGCCTATGCTGCCGACACGGCGTAAAGCAACCACCAATCAATCAATCAACTTGTGACAGTGTGCATTCATGGCAGCTTTTTAATGCTGCCCAACTGGATGACCAGGCCACCGGCACCATTACCCGATATCCCAGTCAGTCTTATCTTCCGCACTGGAAGCCTGATAAGGCCACCGCGTCCGGTACCTCTAGTGAGATCCTGCTCAGTGGACCCATTTGCAGTTTGTGCTATTTTCTGTTCCAACCGGTGGTCCACAACTGGTTCATCAAAGGCTGTTGTATGTGTTGTCCTGTCTGTGGGGAAAGTGTGTATGTGTTGTCCTGTATGTGGGGAAAGTGTATATAAAAGACCTCAAGCTGGTTATTGGAAAGAGTAGCCTATGTGATGGCAGCTGGTTTCCTCCAAAGAAATGTCTGAATGATCATATGTTTGACATCCAATAGCCGATGATGAAAATCAATTCGCTCTAAAGGCGTCATTAAATAAAACAAGCTTTACTTTTGCCACCTCTGGTGAAGCCGGCTGGGTACCTAACTGTTTGTAAAGCATACCCTCGTTACGACCGCCCTTCTGGGACCAGAGTGAGAGGAGGGGTGGGTGGGGGGGGGGGGGTTATTGGGGGTAGTTCTGGGTGACCCTCCCTGTGTTCGTCAGAACGAACATGCCCCATCCAGTCAGCCTTCCTGCTTCTACCCAAGTCGCCGTCAACTGCTTCAGGACTGGCTACCGCCATTTGATTGATGTCCCCAACCTCCAGCACTTTCCCTTCAGCACTAAGATCTTCAATGTGACCCACATACTCGCCTCATGTGGCACCGTCGACAGATCTGCAATCAGTGACTCCATGGAGAACTCAGCGACAATAGGGCTGCTCTAGCTATCCTCTCCAGGATTTCCAAGTCATCCTGGAATGCACTTGCTCGCTTCTACCGCCAGAACGCAGATATCATCAACCCTGTCGGTCGCCCAGACCATGACACCGAGGCCTAGCAGGCCCCACCTCATCACCATAGCTGACTTGACATCACTACCAACTAACCACTAATTTTCACTAACAGGTAACCCCTCCCACTGCCTAACTAATCCCATCCTCACTTCACTTCTTCCTCTGGCCTTGGCCGGATTTACTGTGCATACCGGTGAATCTGGAGGGACTGAAGTTTATATATGACTTATAAAATAGGTACCTGTTGCTTCTTGGCGCTTGGAATTATGAGGTCAGGACATGGACTGGGCGCACAGTGTCAGGATAATGTGACTGTGTGGGACATCAGGTCATGATGCAGGCAGCCTGATTTCCCAGTGGGGCAGCTCTATAAATTCGCCATGAGTGTGCGCTGTCACAAGTCGGTGCACGTCCTGGTATGGCCTAGGGTCTTACTGGGGCGTGAAACTACACCAACCAGCCAGCCTCCCCCAGCCCTCTCAGACGACTGTGGTTGGGCGCTTAGGCTGACTTTTCCTTCCTCCCCACCCCCAATTTCTCTGACCACTACCCACATGGGACCGCTTTCAGCGGTGCCCATTCAGTGCTGCAGATTTGCAGCCTTCAGCATACCAATGCGACTGAAAACTCCCCAAAAACCAACCCTCCCTGTGAAATGAGCACGGGCTGTACTGACCCGCCTACTAAACAACCTCATGTATTATCCTCACGCAGCCATGTAGTTATTGACTGCCAATCCATCATAATGGATCAGAATCACAGCATGACCAAAAACTGTTATGTCTGTCCCCACACCATGGCTTAACTTGTTTGTTGCACGCAACAATAAGACTATTACAGGAGTGCACTGTAAATACTAATATGTTCTATGAAGGTCCACTCCAAGAATACAAATAATACAAATAATACAACGGAATAAGAACAGAATAATAATAACTGAACACTGTGTATGTAGACTACATATTCTGTATTTACTATATATATACTATAGATATACTCATCATCATAATCATCATGAAAGCTGCCTACAAAAGTGTTGAAGTGCTGCTGGCTTTTGCAAGTTACCAGCGGTACTCTCTCGGGGAGCAAATAGAGCTTTCACACCGGCAAAAACATGTCCAGACAGGCGCAAAACTATTTGTCCCTGCAGATATACTACATATACTATATTACTAAATATACTATATAACTACATTATATTATTTACTATATATGCAAAGTATACTATGTGTACTATATATACTATTTATACTCTATATACTATATGTACTATATATTATATATATATATGTATATATATGTAGATCAGTATGATATGTAGTATTCTCGATGTCGGACATTCGAGCACTTTTTGCACTCACAACGCATGGAGGGTAAAACAAATGCCAGTCTCATAGAGACAACACCAGAACTACCCTAACTATCACAGTAATTTGTGCTTGTTGGTGCTTTGAAAGCAAATTTCTCTTATTTCTATTAAATAGTCAGATCTTTGTCTACAATTTCACATTCAGCTTTTCTTTTAATCAGCCAATTGGAAGTTCTTGAATTAATTTAGCGAAAATAATTGTTGATGCCATGAGCCAGTATGGCTACCACTGGCACTGACACTCAGAATATCCCAACTTTCACTGTTATCTCTGTTTTTAATCCTTTCAGGGAAAATTGCTCTTCGGTTAAATTAAATACTTCAGATCTTCTTCTTCAATCACGCATTAAGATATTTTTAATCAACCCAATTAAAGCTTTAAAATTTATTTTGCAAAAATAAATGCTCCGCATAGACATAGCATTGCTGCAGCACAAATGACTGCATTGTTTTACCCTTCGCAAGTAGTTGCCAGAGCTGTGACGTCACGCCGACATAGAGAATGCCTATGATAGGACCAAAATGAGTACGAGGAAATCCAATGACGTGATTTTCAGGTACTGTCGTCATTCATGTCCAAAAGTCGGTGACACATCCTGATATGCAGCTAAGGCATACAACTCCAATAAAAGAATAAACAAGCAATATTCAAAGAAGGACTTTATTAATGGGAGCTCTCACCTTTAAGGGGTTGGGTAGGGTACATGACATTTGACACTTTAGAACCTAAGTGTGACCTTTGAACTTTGAGCCATATTAACCCTTGCAGCCTCATGTTGCGTCGTTGACCTCCATTAACCCCAAATATCGCCACCCCTGGATGGCAATCGCCATATAGTAGGTATGTGCCAAAACGCCGACT
Source organism: Branchipolynoe longqiensis (assembly GCA_030323885.1). Taxonomy (NCBI): domain Eukaryota; kingdom Metazoa; phylum Annelida; class Polychaeta; order Phyllodocida; family Polynoidae; genus Branchipolynoe; species Branchipolynoe longqiensis. The sequence continues at coordinate 25,867,016 of CM059193.1, forward strand.
AGCGGCGGATATTTTCTTACAACAAAACTGATCCAGCCAATCGCACCTTTTTTTTGGAGGGGTCTAGAATGTACATCTAACATACGTCTAACATACATCTAAAGTATGTTTGGCGTTTCTCCACCGTGTCTTGACGTATGTAACATATGAGGCGTAGTTCTGGCGATCGAATAACATATATAACATTCACCGGCATTCTGCGAACGTATGGTGAGCGTAATTCAAGCATTTTTCGCCAGGAGGCACATTAGCCATATGTTGGACATTCGTTGGCCATACACTATGATTGATTGATTGATTGGTGGTTGCTTTACGCCGTGTCAGCAGCATAGGCCATATTCACAGCGAGAAATGGTTGTTTTTGTTCAAACCATCGCTTTTACATGTAAAAGCAGACAATCAATTATGTGCCAATAGAGACTCATTAAATTAGAAAGCTCACAATCATATATGTGTGGTCAAGGGAAACAAATTCCCTTAGAAAAAGAAAAGTTTGATTGATAATTGATAGAATCTATTTAGTAAACTATATGAGGTGGTACAGTCCAGCTGCCCTCAAAAAGGCTAAAATGATTTCCTGTTTTACCTTAGTAAAAAGGTCACGCATACTGTCTGCAGTGTAGAACTGTTGGCGCAGGGCCAAAAAATCAACGCAACTTAGTAAAATGTGTTTGAGTGTCAGCAGGGACTGACACCCAATACATTCAGGGTGAGGGCCGTATACATAGGTACACTATGTATACGGCAGGTATACGTCCAACTTTGCCTCCCATGCCAAAAGGTTTGACGCATCTCGACGTAAAAAAGTGATTTTAAGCGTTGGCCACTCACTTGCAAGATGTCATAGTGTGACAGAGCCTTAAGTTATACGGTAAAGTGAATTTCAATCGAAAATCTGGTGACCGAATTTAGAACGGTTTTTGCGACAAATATTTTTAAATAATGTTGTTGCTGTGAAAGTATTCTATTATTAATAATTATTCTACATCAGAGAAAATAACCAAAAGATCACTTCATCTATGTATGTGCACCAGTATCTAGGTCCTGTTGTGTGCTTTGGGCGTAGCTGGCATGAGCCGTGTTTACACGGGCGAGTTAAAACGCTTCATATAAAACCACTTGTCTAGATCGATTTACATTTGCCCTGTAAACGCGACGCTGAGGCGTTTTAGGGCTGAATCGATACATATAAATCGGTATATGTAAACCACCTTGCGAAGTAGTATAGATGAAGCGATCTAGCGTATGCGCGTCACACGCATGCGCAGTCGAGACCTTAGTTTGTTGACTTTCTGGTCGATCAAAAGCACATATTATAGAATGTAGAATGAAATATAGAATGTAGAATGAAACCGCTAGCTGTGCACAGATAATTTTTTCATCATTTATTTTTAGGGTTTCACTGTCCAGCAGAAGTTTTGACCATTCCAAACCAATACGATTCAGTCCATACAGATCTAGGTCGAACCCACACTCTCTCGTGGTGACGTCGACAAACCCAAACTGGCGCTGGTTAGTCTGGACTTGCTCATGCGCAGATATCGATTTCCGCCTTCAAACTAGTTACGTGTAAACGCGCCACTACATCGCTTCATATAAATCGCTTTGTCTAAATCGTTTTACATTTGCCCGTGTAAACACAGCTTAAGTCAGGGACCTGATTAGTGGCAGGGTGCACACCAATGTTGGTATCTCGGAAATTACGTTTTCACGACGCCATTTAAGCATAATTTACAACGCGAACAAGGAGCCCATGTTATGGAATCTTTAATGAACACAAATTGATATAATAGTGAGCACAGTAGAGAAGTAGGAGTTGTGATCGGTGTGAATGTTTGACTCAGGCCCTCAACCCCACACGTTTGAATGTTCGTTTGAAGGGTTGGGTGGGCGGCTGAGTTGAGTTGAGTTGTTGAGTTGCTCGTCTGGCTGCCGGGATGGAAGTAAAGCATGGAGGTTCCCTGATTTCCGAGGATGGGTTCATGACGTCAGAGTCTTGCGAGATGGGATCATGACGCCAGTCTCATGAGGACTGGTTCTGGGCGAGACCGGTAGGGGGCCATTGGGAGGATTTGAACCCAGGGGGCCCCACCATAGGGCTCCCTGTTCGCAGGCAAATTACCCATGTTGGCGAACCACCATGAACAATACGCTCTGTTATTTAACTTCACGACTGAAAATAAATGCCCCATAACAAAAGCAAAATGGAGGAAAGATAATATTTCATACCTGTAGGACAAAGCAAATTGAAGGGAGCTTAATGTTTCACACCTGTGGGACCAATCAATCAGACGAGATGGCTAAATGGGTTGAGCGTCTGCCTCCCGTTTTGGTAGGTCGTTGGATTCGAAGCCCCAGTTTGAACCCTGGCCGAGTCAAACCTATGACTTAAAAAATTTTATCCGTGTCGCTGCCTAGCCTGTCATTCAACATTACTAGGGTAGAGCAAGGAGCAGTGGAATGGGGAAGACCAAATTGTTTGTGATTGAAATATTTCTTAGAGTTGCATAGTCCGATGGTTTTGAGTTTCTGAAATTTTCTGAGATAAAAACATTAGGTTGATCGTTATTATGTACCTTACTTTAGCTTGAAGTAACTTTTATTTTAAGTGGCTAACTTTTGCGATATTTTAAGTGGAAGAATGCAAAATTAATTTTCGCAAGCTTGTCAAAACTCTGACCCCATAGGCTTCTGCAGTAAGAGGTTCTATTCAATTGCCTCGGTATTTATTCCCTTCTGTGTGGTGACAAATGTTTAAGAAGTGCACCGGTATCTAAGTAAAGGGGCTGTCACATTAGGGTTTTTTGCAGGAGCGTACAGCGGCGTAGGCGCTTAACATCATATACGTCGGCATACGCCGCCGTACACTACGCATACGCTACGCATACGCTACGCATACGCTATGCATAGGCCATCATGTGCCGGCCTATGCCGGCTTATGCAGTTGTACGCCGCCATACGCTTTCTCCCATCCATCCAAATTTTGTTGCGCATGCTAAAAAAATCTTGACCTACAGGAGCGTATGGTTCATACGCTACTCATACGCTTCTCATACGCTGGCATACGCTCCTCATATGCTAGGGGTACGCCGGCGTAAGCTAGGGGTACGCCGGCGTATGCTACTCATATGCTCAACTTGTATCACGGGCGTATCTCTGGCGTCTGAAGCATACGCAGAACCTACGAGTTGCGTATGGGAGCATATGCGTAGCGTATGCAAAGTGTATGAGTAGCGTATGCCTGTGTATGCCTGACCTATGGTCTCAGTATATAAAGGCGACGCACTATATACCCAGGAGCCACCAGGTGGCCGACCGAGGAGAGATAACATAGGTCTTGCATACGCTTCGCATACGCTCCTCATACGCTCCTCATACGCTCCTCATACACTCCTCATACGCTCCTCATACGCTCCACATGCCACTAAAAACTGTCAAAAAATGTCACAGTATGCTCCCATACATACGTCCTACGCTCCTCATAGGTTCCGCATAATCTCAAAAACACCCGAGAGGTCACCAAAGGTCACGATATGTCGTCCCGCGCAGCTTTTTCCCATTTTCGACGTAGGTTTTGAATACGCTCCCGCCATACGCCGTAATGTGACAGGGCCTTTAGATATGTAGACTCAAATGTAGATACTTGTTTTGGTTTTGAAATTTTGATAGTTTCATCGGACTATGCAGCTTTAACAAAAAAGCAAACAATTTTTTTAAACCAAAGAACTGTCCCGCTGGACACAGCTAGTGGTTTTTCGCTCGATCCGCGAAATTTAAACAATGGGAAAGAGGATGAGACTGGGATACAAAAAGTGGGATACAAAAAGTGAGATACAGAGATTGAAGGAGGTGTCCAGCATGACAGTATGCCCTGTCACACTATGGCGTATTGCATCAGCGTATGCCGATGTATGTGACATACGCTGTCATATGATAGAATTTTGAAATTGCTAAAAAAATACTACTTATGCCAAACTTATCTCAGCATATACCAGTGGGATGTTAACGAATACTACTTATGCCAAACGTACCCATAACTTGTCTCAGCGTACACCAGCATACACCAGCATACATCAGCGTACACCAGCATACACCAGCATACACCAGCGTACACCAGCATACATCAACGTACACCAACGTGTCGGTGCAAAATCACAGTTAAAGGCCCTGTCACACTATGCCGTATTGCGTCAGCTTATGCCGACGTATGTAACATATGCTGTACATGCTCAAAAATTCTACTTATGCCAAACTTATCTCAGCATACACCAGTGGGCTGTTAATGAATACTACTTATGCCAAACGTACCCATAACTTGTCTCAGCGTATGCCAGCATACACCAGCATACACGAGCGTGCACCATCATACACAGTGTACACCAGCGTACACCAGCGTACACCAGCGTACACCAGTGTACACCAACCTGTTGGTGCAAAATCACATACGTCGGCATACGCTGACGCAATACGGGATAGTGTGACAGGGACTTTCAGATACAGAGTGAGTGAGGATGAGAGCAAAGACCCTATAATACTAAGACGGCTCACTCAGCCTGTACTGTGTAATCAAAATGATCAAACCCACCACTTGGTGCGCTGTCTGTTCTCTTGGTTAAGCAGTTGCTATATTATATGTATAAATGTATATATATGAATGTGAAAGATGTGTGATGATGGCGATGCTGATGCTGATGATGATGGGTATTTGTTCATAGCAATTTCATATTGATATGTATTCATACTTACCTATCTCATGTATAATATAATTGTATGTGTTTACATGTGAAACAGCAACGAGCAGCCGGGCTGATCAAACCCACCACAAGGTGGCACTGTGAAATTTACATTACCATGGGAGAGATAGGGAGTGAGCCGTCTTAGTATTATAGTGTCTTTGATGAGAGCAAGCCTTGGCAGTGAAGGTAGGAGGAGAATCAATGTGGGCAGACTGAGGGACTGGGAGGCGGAGGGGGGTAGGCAGGTAAGCAGATGGGAGAAGAACGCAAGGTAGGGGGCAGAGGGGGGCAGAGTGGAGAGAGGTCGAGAGAGGGGGGCGGGGGGGGGGGGGGGGGGGGAGGGAGCGTTGAGGAAAGAGGGGGGGAGGGTAGACAGGGCAAGAAAGGAATGGACAAAATATGTCAATATCGATAAATAACGATGTAACCAGGATGGAAAATTAATTTTAGTTTGTGTATAATTATGTATATATATACAATGATAGATATCCCTGAAGTATTATTTTCAGTTACTGCATATATATAAAACACGGAGACAGTAAAATCAAAGTTCAGGTGCAAAACCATGTAAATGCCAATCCAAAGATTTTATTAAAATTACAGAATTTTACCTGAAAATAATGTTAATTCTCATTAATTTCACCTTTGTTGTCATGACATGATGATGGAACAATGAACAAAAAAGCAGGAATGTGAATAAAGTAACTTTTTGAGGTTTGATTTTAATGTTTATCTCGATTTTTGGATTGGCGTTTACGGGGTTTTGCGCCTGAACTCTTTTTTTCTTTTTTCTTTTTTTTTATATATATATATGTGTGTGTGTATATTTATATAGAATATATATATATCGACATGGACACTGTATGCATGTATGGCATATGTACAGTGACACTATCTATATCGAGGTATATATATGGATAGTGACACTGTATGTAATATAGACAGTGACACTATATATAACATAAACAGTGACACTATATATAACATAAACAGTGACACTATATATAACATGGACAGTGACACTATATATAATATAGACAGTGACACTATATATAACATAAACAGTTACACTATATATAATATAGACAGTGACACTGTATATAATATAGACAGTGTCACTGTATATAACACAGACAGTGACACTGTATATAACATAGACAGTGACACTATATATAATATAGACACTGACACTATATATATGTACACACACATTGACACTGTGTCAGTGATGTATCCATACAGTATTGTGCTTAACCGCTAAGTGTTCCAGCATGTGATAAAAACAGCGCCGCCTTATATTTAGGTTGGTTGCCATGGTAACTTTTGATCCAACGCGCACCCAGGGTTTTCTCCCTTTGAGTTCGAAGGTGAGGCTGACGGCCATCAGGTCAGCGCAACGATTTGTTAGCGTCTGTGCAACCCTAAAGTGTGCTGTCTGTGCCCAGTTTGAAAAATAGGACAGAAAGCAAGATAATTGGAACCGCTTAGCATGATATCCAATCAGCCAATCAGAAATGACCCCGACTCACCCAGATCTTCTGTGAGCGTTTGGTTTTGGTTTTGATGCATGTTGTTATGTTATATATAATGAAGAGTTTGTGCGCAAAACCAGGTAAATGCCAATCCAAAACTGTAATTAAAATGAAAGATTTCTTTCTGAAAATAATTTTAATTCTCACTAATTCCACTTTTTTTATGATGCCAGTATTATAGAGCAATGAACAGAAAAGTAGGAATTTAAAAGAATTAACCTATTGAGAGTTTGAATCTAATGGCCCTGTCACATTATGACACTTCTTGCCGGCACGCTGCCAACACGTAAAATCACTTTTAATAGTCGAGAAACGTCAAACTTTTCGGCGTCAGTGCAACGTATTGGTAGCATGTTTTGGCGTGCCGTCCTGATATGACCTTAGATGTAGCTAGGATGTAAAACAACAATGAACAAACAAAGCAACAGTTTGGCGCAACCTATGGGAATGACCCTCACACGCACGCGGCGTGTGCCTAGTGTTCGCATAACATTATTCCAGCGCCTCCGACGTGCTCCTAACGTCGCCATAATGTTGGCACTCGCGCGTTGTCGCGTGTCGAAAGTTTTGCGCAAGCACAAAACTTCGCCGATCCACTGACGCGCAGCGCCGACCATGGCCGACCGTCGCCATGCATCAACGAATACCGACGCATGGCTAATGCGCATGTAACGCTTCCTAACGTATCCCGACGTTGTGCCAAAAAATCACATACGTCGACACGTGTTGACGAGAAGCGTCGTAATGTGACAGCACCATAATGTTTATTTAAATTGTTGGATTGGCGTTTATGTGGTTTTGCGCCTAAGCTCCTCATATGTATATATAGTATTCTGCACTGGCAAGGAGCCACACATACAGGTAGGTGTGGGTAGGGTTTTGCACCGCGGAGCCCAGCTTGATTGATTGGTTTGTTGATTGATCTGTTGATTCATTGACTGAGTGATGGATTAGTTGATTCATTGGTTCAGTTATGGTTTAAAGCCATGTCAACAAAGTCATGAATGGCGAAAAGTTTGTGGCATTTATTCTGTCACTTTTCTTTCACGAAAAATGGGAGCTCTAGTTCAAAAATGGCAGGAGTGTTGGTTTGAGTCCCACTCTTGGCACAGTATTCCTTTTGTTCACACCACACACACTACACTGGTGTCATGACCAGGATCTTGTACAAGCTAATGTTTAGGATGCGAGTCCAAGAATGACAGAAATGGGGGTTTGAGTCCCACTCTAGGTAAAGTATTCCCTCTGTTCACACCAAACGCACTACACTGGTGTCATGACCAGGATCCTGTAGAAGCTATGTGCTGTATGGGTGGTGAACCCAGAGAGTGATATATATGTATATATTATAAGTCCATTGCATGTATATGTGTAATCGTAAGCATTACAGGACTTATGGACCAAACGGGATGGCCGAATGAGTTAGAGCGTCCGACTCCCGTGTTGGTAGACCATGGGATCGTGGGTTCGAACCCTGGTTGAGTCAAACCAATGACTTAAAAATTGATACTTGTCGCTTCCTAGCCAGGCACCTGGCATTATTAGGATAGGACAAGGACTGGTTGGCTCAGTGCCAGGATAATGTGACTGAGTGGGATATCAGGTCATGGTGCTGGCGCCTGGTCTCCCAGTGGGGCAGGACTATTAAGTCGCCATGAGTGCGCACTGTCACAAGTCGGTACCCATCCTGATATGACCTTAGATGTTGCTAGGTCGTAAAACAACAACAAACAAACACGACTTATAGACAAAAGCCATTTAAAAAAAGCCTTGCAATTCCATTGGGTTGAGTGTAGTAGTCTGCACTGACCTCACATGTAAGAAGCCACATAGGCACATAGGCAGGTAGGCATGGATAGTGTGATTGCAATTAGCCTAGATAGCCTAGATAGACTAATTGTTAGGAAGACCAGACGGGATGGCCAAATGAGTTCGAGCGCCCGTCTCCCGTGTTGGTAGGTCGTGGGTTCGAACCCTGGTCGAGTCAAACCAATGACTTAAAAATTGATACTTGTTGCTTCCTAGCCTGGCACTCGGCATTATTAGGATAGGGCAAGGACTGGTTGGCTCCCGTGTCAGGATAATATGACTGAGTGGGATATCAGGTCATGGTGCTGGCGGCCTGGTCTTCCAGTGGGGCAGCACTAATAAAGTCACCATGAGTGCGCACTGTCACAAGTCGGTACCCATCCTGATATGACCTTAGATGTTGCTAGAACGTAAAACAACAACAAATAAACTGTTAGTACACTAGCCCTGGAATGATAGAAGAATGGGTTCGAGCGCTCTCTCGGCGCAATGTCCCCTTTGATTCAAGGCCCTGTCACATTACGGCGTATGGCGGGAGCGTATTGAAAACCTACGTAAGTCGTGCGGGTGCCGGCCTATGATGACCTTCGGTGAACTTTCGGGTGGGTTTGAGCGTATGTGGAACGTATGAGGAGCGTACGAGGAACGTATGAGGAGCGTACCAGGAGCGTATGTGAGCGTACTGTGAGATGTTTTGACGGCTTTGATTGGCATGTGGAGCGTATGCGTAGCGTATGCATAGCGTATGCGTAGCGTATGCGTAGCGTATGCATAGCGGATGAGCGTATGAGTAGCGTATGCGTAACCTAAGCGGAACCTCGATGTCGAGACCTATGGCATATGCTTTGAATACGCTGTGCATACGCTGTGCATACGCTGTGCATACGCTAGGAGTACGCTCCCATACGTAACTCGTAGGTTATGCGTACGCTACATACGCTAGAGATACGCTAGAGATACGCTGGTGACGCAAGTTGAGCGTATGAAAAACCTATGCCAGCATACCCCTAGCGTACGAGGAGCATACGCCGGCGTATGAGGAGCGTATGCCGGCGTATGAGTAGCATATGAGCAGCGTATGGGCCATACGCCCTCATAGGTCGAGATTTTTTTAGCATGCACAAAAAAATTTGGACGGACGGATTTATGAAAGCGTATGGCGGCATATGCCTCATACGCTTCACATAAGCCGTCACCTGGCGGCGTATGAGTAGCGTATGAGTAGCATATGTGTAGCGTATGAGTAGCGTATACAGCGTATGCCGATGTATAAGACGTAACGCGCCTACGCCGCCATAAGCTCCCACAAAAAACCCTAATGTGACAGCCCTTTACACAACTCCTGAGACACACACACACACACACATATATTTATATATATTTATATATAATGTATATAGATATAAACAGATATCTATAACAGTGACATATATATACATATATATAAATAACTCAGTGAGGAGAGAACAGTGAGGTGGTATGTGCTTTGTTCATAAATACTCCCATAAGTCATAATAGAGCCTATATATATGCAGTATAAGCCAGTATACGAGTATAATAAGCCAGAAGATCCCATCTGTAACATATGTCATGCTAGTGTAAGGATCGGCCACTAGGGTGTGACTTCAGAGAACAATAACAGACACTCATTAACTGGATCCTGAGTCATTGACACGTCTTTAAGTCTTTACATGGTGTCAGATATATAGTTCAAGCAGAAAAGGTAGAGATGGCGCTATCAGGATTGAAACCCCCAGCATCATTAAATCTACATGACAACTTGTCCATACATTGGAAGTCATGGTAGAATTTGTACCAAATTTTTGCAGTTGCAACAGGAGTTTAAAGGTCTATGTACAATAAAAGTTTCATGAAGTGCATGCCTTCATGATGCGACATCTGCGTTCAATCATGAGGATAACTGGGAAGGACTAAATGACAAATAAGGAAATACTTGAACGGACGGGGCTGCCCTCTATGGAAGATCTTCTGATCAAAAAGAATCAGGTCGCATCATGAAGTGCATGCCTTCATGATGCGACATCTGTGTCCAATAATGAGGCTAACCTGGAAGGACAAAGTGACAAATAAGGAAATACTCAAATGGACGGGGCTGCCCTCTATGGAAGATCTTCTGATCAAAAAGAATCTCCAGTGGACTGGACACCTCATGAGGATGTCATCAGACAGGCTACCAAAGCAGATCCTCTATTCTCAACTGTCTTCTGGTTACAGAAAGAGAGGGTGCCCTCATCTCCGGTTCAAGGATACCATCAAGAGAAACCTGAAGCTGAGAGACATTAAGACCGACTCATGGACACAACTCTCACAGCACAGAGCTAAATGGAGAGCGGCAGTCAAGTAATGAAAGCAGTCTTTGTCGCATCGCAAGCGACAGCATGATGATGATGATGACAATAAAAGTAAATGCAAAAATATATATAGACCCATCCATTGATCCCATAATTGATCCGCCAAGGCGAATCCCACATCCAGTACAGAATGAAGTTTGTAAAGAGCTAAATAGGATGTTAAAATTAGGTGTAATTGTTGAACAAACAGAACCAAAAGACTGGGTAAATAAATTCAATAAATATCATCAGAAAACCAGGAAAAATTCGAGTATGTCTAGACCCAACAAAATTAAACAGGGCGATACTAAGAAGTCCATACCCTACACGAACTATAGAGGAAGTTGTAGCTAAAACTCATGGAGCAAAGTACTTCTCTGTGCTTGACGCCAGCAGTGGATACTGGCAAATAGAGTTAGACGAAGACAGTTCAAAATTGTGTACTTTCAACACTCCGTGGGGAAGGTACAGGTACACACTGTGAAAGTATGATGTCTGAACACTTCGAGTTCTGGATACTGAATGGTTTATTCACAGCCTAGGGCACGCTTGACCCATCGGCAACTTTCCATGACGTCATCTCATTTGCTTACCTCTTTGACTCAACCTCTGCATCTCGTTAACATATATTAACCACACACCTGTACGTCTATTACGCATATATCACACACACAACTGCCATTTGGAATAAAAACAGCAGGTGACATTTTTATTCGGAAATGAATAGGATACTAAATGGATTACCAGGGGTAAATGTAATCGCAGTTGACATATTGATTTATGGAGGAACTATCAGTGAACATAGCAAAAACCTTGAGTCAGTGCTAGAAAAAGCTAAAGAAGTAAACCTAAAATTAAATCCAGATAAATAAAAAAATATGCGAAACAGAAGTAAATTATGTAGGACATGTTCTAACAGAAGAAGGACTCAAGCCAAATAAACAACGCATTGAAGCAATAGTAAACATGCCAACACCAAAAGACAAGGCAGGAAGGGGTACAACGATTTCTGGGTATGATGGGTTATGTGAGCAAGTTCTTCCCTAATATGTTGGAATGAGCAAAACCATTAAGATTACTATTGTTAAACAAAGAAACAGCATGGCACTTGGAGGACAGGAACAAAATTGCATTCAAAGCACTCAAAACACTACTTACAAATGCACCTGTACTAAGATATTATGACATAAATATTTTAAAAAACACTCCAGGTAGATGCATCAACATCCGCGTTAGGAGCAACCTTGTTCCAAAAGGGACTACCAATACCGATGGCATCGAAAACTTTAGGCGACACGCAAGCTAGTTGTGCAGTGATAGAAAAGGAATTACTTGCTATATGTTTCGGATGTGTTAAGTTCCATGAATATATTTTTGGCAAGGAAATAACAGTTGAAACAGACCACAAATCCTTAGTACCGATGATGAAAAAAACATTGTACCAAGTGTCAACACGCATGCAAAGGATGCGCATGTGGTTATAAAATTATAACATAAATGTTATATATTTAAAAGAGGCAAAAATGTATTTTGCAGATGCATTGTCACAGGCAGATATAGAAAGTACTGAACCAAGCGACCTGTTCGACCAGAAAATAACCGTAGCAGCCATATACAAGATAGAAGAAAATGTACAACAGATACAGGACACTCAGAGAAGTAATACAACTAACTAAATGTGGTTGGCCTGGCCACAACCGACAAGTAAGAGAAGACGTTAAACCATACTTCACCTACAGACATGAAATTACAACAAACAATAACATACTGCTAAAAGGAAACCGTATTGTAATACCCAAAACAATGCAAAATCAAATGCTTAGTAAAATACATGAAACACACTTAGGTATAGTGAAAAGCAAACAACTAGCTAGAGATTACATATTCTGGCCTGGAATGGACAAACAATTAGAGGACAAGATTTTCCATTTCAATCAGTGGTCCACAACTGGTTCATCAAAGGCTGTGGTATGTGCTGTCCTGTGTGTGGGAAAGTGCATATAAAAGACCCCTTGCTGCTTATCAGAAGGAGTAGCCTATGTGGCGGCAACAGGTTTCCTCTAAAGAAATGTGTCAGAATGGCTAAATGTTTGATGTCCAATAGCCGCTGATAAAAATCCATCTGCTCTAAAGGCGTCGTTAAATCAAACAAACTTTCCTTTTTTATTGTAAATGGCTAACTTTGGAGATATTTAAAATGAGTACATGCCAAATTAATTTGGGCAAGCACAAGCTTCAGCGGTATTAGATTCTATTAAATTGGTTGACTGGCCCCTTCTATAATCACGTGACAGGGTTCAGGATTGGCTGTGGGACCAGTATGTGTTCTGTGTCTTACCAGCAAGCAAATAATTCGTCTTGTGCCTATAAACTTGGCTTGTAGTTCAAGTCACACTCTTGTGAGACTTGTTCATAGTGGTGTGTGTAGTAGACAAAGAGCTTAGGGTCTTTACACAACCACTAATCGCCCTATTTAGTCGACGCCTAAATCACGTGATTAGCACGGGATTAACACGTAATTAGCACGTGGGTGTGTTGGTAGGGAACTTGAGTAACTAATATCTAGTATATATGTATGTATACATGTATGTAACAAACTCACGCATATATATATATGAGCCTGTCTCAAAAGGTGCTAACTCTTCGGTTTTTTTTGTCCATAGTAACGATTGAGACAAAAAAGCACAGAAACGGTTACACTGAAAACACAAGGACATTTGCTTCAAATCAATATGTATTCTATTGGGATTATCAAACACCATGTAAAAAAACAAATCAGTTTATCCTGAACAAATGCATAAGTAGATAGTGTGTTGATCGTTACTATGGACAAAGTTTTGTCCCATGTTGCGTAGCACCTTTTGAGACAGTCTCATATATCATATATATGTAGAGATGAACCTCGATCCAATGGACTAATAGGGGTGAGCAGTTGTCCATTAAAGCTGTTTGTCCATTGCAGCGACTAAATTGCTTTATCTATAGGTACCATAGTGATAATGTGGAAAACAGGGGACCAAACACGTAAACAACACGTCACAAGTTGGTACCCGTCCTAATATGACCTTAGATGTTGCTAGGACGTAAACGCTTACTCAAGTAGCGGTCTCGGTTCGCTTCACACAGGAGTTTTAAACGTTCGGACTAGATATTCACTCTAGCGGATTGTGTCTGTTGGATCCGGAATCCATTGCATCGGTGTCCGTTGGATCGAGGTTCATCTGTATATAGTTTTCGCTTGCCTCATAACAAATAAGACCATTATACTTAAGTTTATCGTTATTATCTACCTCACTTTAGTTTAATGTAACTTTTGTTTTTAATGGTTAACTTTGGAAATATTTGAACTGAAAGCATGCAAAATTAATTGTGTTGTGTATCTCAAAACTCTGACACCATAGGCTTCAGCAGTAACATGTTCTATTAAATTGACTCAGTATTCCCTTCTATGAACCAACACATGCTCAATCCGTGCACTGTTATCTAAATTAGATATAGAGGATCAAATCTAGATGAGTGTTTTGGTTTCAAAAAGTTTATATGTTCAGCAGGCTATGTAGATTTAGCCCTTTAAAGGAAGTTATTTCAAAGTAAAACTAAAGTATATATCCTAATGTATTTATCAAATAATATGACATGAACTCAAAACTGCAGGGCTGTGCAACTCTACGTTTGAAATAGTAGCCCATGAAGTTTTTCAAACAGGAAGCAGTTTTTCAAAAGGGAATTAAACTAGATAAACGATTCCCCCTGTACTCGCAATACACGGGTGAATACCAACCCTATATAAAAGCTGTCGAAAAGGCGGGGAAATGAAATGAGAGCCTAATTTCACAATCTAAGAAGCAACAATTATTCTTTTTATATGTTTTCATATTTCCCCGCTACCTTTGAGTTGAAAAATATAATAAAACATATAATTTAATAGAATTTAAAGGTGAAATCGATGGTGTTCTATGGCCGCCATCTTGTCTTTTTGCATTCTCTCCCATTTCACCAACTCTGCGCCGATATCGGTAGCCATTTGATACTGGAGACAGGCATTCTACTTCCTTTTCCATACTAAAGCTATTTTCGCCCGTATTTATGCTATGTTGTCGTTCACCCGTGTACTGCAAGTACGGGTGAATCATTTATCTAAAATTAAACATGAAAGGTCAAAGGGCTGGTATAAGTAACAACATTATACTACTCTGTTTTATAGTACAGTAAACATTGGCAGACACGGTTTTACCTTTTAGATATACACTGTGCAGAGTGGGGTTGAATTTCTAATTAACGCTGAACAGAATGGGTTGGTGTTAGAATAAATACTGTACAGAATGGGGGTTGATCTTGTAAAGAAGCCCTGTAGAGGGTGAGGATGGTATTTGATAATGACCGCACAGAATGAGGGTGATCTTTTAGGCAAACACTGTACAGAATGGTGTTGACCTTTGAGATAAACACTGTACAGAATGTAATTGACCTAATAAATAAGCACTGTACAGAATTGGGTTGATGCTTAGAAATGGGTTTGACCTTTTAGACAAACCCTGTTCAGAATGGGGTGACCTTTTAGATAAACACTGTACAGAATGGGGGTCACCTTTTCGATAAACACTGTACAGAATTGGGTTGACCTCTTAGATAAACACTACAGAATGAGATTGACCTCTTAGATAAACACTGTACAGAATAGGGGTTGACCTTTTATATATACACTGTACAGAATGGGGTTGACCTATTAGATAAACACAGTACAGAATGGAGTTGACCTTTTAGATAAACACCGTACACAACATGGCTTGACCTTTTAGATAAGTACTGTACAGAACAGTGCTTGACCTTTTAGATAAACACTGCACAGAATGGGTTTGACCTCTTAGATAAACACAGTACAGAATGGAGTTGACCTTTTAGATAAACACTGTACACCACAGGGCTTGACCTTTTAGATAAACACTGTGCAGAGTGGGGTTGATTTTCTAGTTAACACTGAACAGAATGGGTTGGTGTTAGAATAAATACTGTACAGAATGGGGTTGATCTTGTAAAGAACCACTGTAGTGGGTGAGTTTGGTATTTGATAATGACCGCATAGAATGAGGGTGATCTTTTAGGCAAACACTGTACAGAATGGGGTTGACCTTTGAGATAAACACTGTACAGAATGTAATTGACCTAATAAATAAGCACTCGACAGAATTGGGTTGATGCTTAGAAATGGGTTTGATCTTTTAGACAAACCCTGTTCAGAATGGGGTGACCTTTTAGATAAACACTGTACAGAATGGGGGTCACCTTTTCGATAAACACTGTACAGAATTGGGTTGACCTCTTAGATAAACACTACAGAATGAGATTGACCTCTTAGATAAACACTGTACAGAATAGGGGTTGACCTTTTATATATACACTGTACAGAATGGGGTTGACCTATTAGATAAACACAGTACAGAATGGAGTTGACCTTTTAGATAGACACTGTACACAACATGGCTTGACCTTTTAGATAAGTACTGTACAGAACAGTGCTTGACCTTTCAGATAAACACTGCACAGAATGGGTTTGACCTCTTAGATAAACACAGTACAGAATGGAGTTGACCTTTTAGATAAACACTGTACACCACAGGGCTTGACCTTTTAGATAAACACTGTGCAGAGTGGGGTTGATTTTCTAGTTAACACTGAACAGAATGGGTTGGTGTTAGAATAAATACTGTACAGAATGGGGGTTGATCTTGTAAAGAACCACTGTAGTGGGTGAGTTTGGTATTTGATAATGACCGCATAGAATGAGGGTGATCTTTTAGGCAAACACTGTACAGAATGGGGTTGACCTTTGAGATAAACACTGCACAGAATGTAATTGACCTAGTAAATAAGCACTCTACAGAATGGGGTTGATGTTCAGAAAGGGGTTTGACCTTTTAGACAAACCCTGTACAGAATGGGGTTGATCTTGTAGATAAACACTGTACAGAATGGGGGTCACCTTTTAGATAAACACTGTACAGAATGGGGTTGACCTCTGAGATAAACACTGTACAGAGTGGGGTTGACCTCTTAGATAAACACTGTACAGAATAGGGGTTGACCTTTTATATATACACTGTACAGAATGGGTTTGACCTATTAGATAAACACAGTACAGAATGGAGTTGACCTTTTAGATAAACACTGTACACAACATGGCTTGACCTTTTAGATAAACACTGTACAGAACAGTGCTTGACCTTTTAGATAAACACTGTACAGAATGGGTTTGACCTCTTAGATAAACACAGTACAGAATGGAGTTGACCTTTTAGATAAACCCTATACACAACAGGGCTTGACCTTTTAGATAAACACTGTGCAGAGTGGGGTTGATTTTCTAGTTAACACTGAACAGAATGGGTTGGTATTAGATAAATACTGTACAGAATGGGGGTTGATCTTGTAAAGAACCAATGTAGCGGGTGAGTTTGGTATTTGATAATGACCGCATAGAATGAGGGTGATCTTTTAGGCAAACACTGTACAGAATGGGGTTGACCTTTGAGATAAAGACTGTACAGAATGTAATTGACCTAGGAAATAAGCACTCTACAGAATGGGGTTGATGTTTAGAAAGGGGTTTGACCTTTTAGACAAACCCTGTTCAGAATGGGGTTGATCTTTTAGATAAACACTGTACAGAATGGGGGTCACCTTTTAGATAAACACTCTACAGAATGGGGGTGACCTTTTAGATAAACACTGTACAGAATGGGGTTGACCTCTTAGATAAACACTGTACAGAATGGGGTTGACCTCTTTTATATACACTGTACAGAATGGGGTTGACCTATTAGATAAACATTGTATAGACTGCGGTTGACCTATTAGATAAACACAGTACAGAATGGAGTTGACCTTTTAGATAAACACTGTACACAACAGGGGTTGACCTTTTAGATAAACACTGTACAGAACAGGGGTTGACCGAATGGAGTTGACCTCTTAGATAAACACGGTACAGAATGGAGTTGACCTATTAGATAAACACTGTACAGAATGGGGTTGACCTCTTAGATAAACACTGTACAGAATGGGGTTGACCTCTTAGATAAGCACTGTACAGAATGGGGTTGACTTGTAATTAAACACCGTACAGAATGGGGTTGAATTGTAATTAAACACCGTACAGAATGGGCTTGACTTGTAGATAAATACGGTACAGAATGGGGTTGACCTTTTAGATACCACAGTTGTAGAGTGTAGTTGATCCTTCAGATAAGGAGATGGGGAGAATCTGTTGGTGAATGTGAAGACAGCTCGATACTTGACTACTCATCTGGGGTCACGCTAAGGTCAGCAGCTGAAGTGTGTTGTGTGTTGGGAGGGGTGGGAGGTCGTGGCTGTGTGAGCATGCCTCCAGACAAACATTTGGGATTTGGTAATAACCCTATGCCCCCCCCCCCTCCCCCACTCACCCATATGCCAAACAGACATCTTGATCTACACCGGACGCGGTGGCCTAATCGGTAGAGCACGGACCTCACGTGCGGGAGTTTGCGAGTTCTGTTCCCGGTCGAGTCAAACCAATGACTTATCAAATTGAAACTTGTCGCTTCCTTGCCTGGTGCTCGGCATTAATAGGATAGGGAAAGGACGGGTTAGCTCAGTGTCAGGATAATGTGACTGAGTGGGATATCGGGTCATGGTGCTGACAGCCTGATTTCCCAGTGGGGTAGCACTATAAAGTTGCCATGAGTGCACACTGTCACAAGTCGGTACCTGTCCTGATATGACCTTAGATGTTGCCAGGACGTAAACCTCCAACAACCAACCAGCTTATCATTTTGTTATGCGTCCTACTTCGTGAACGCACACAACCGGAAGGAAGGCCACCACGTGACTGACCAAATGTGTTAGAGCTGGCGTGACCTTCAGTTATATTGAAGACGAACAGATGTTTATGGTGGAATAAGAAGTACTTGCTTGGGAGTTACCACGAATAGACTACATCACGGTTCCGACTGCGCATGCGCCGAAAACGGCCGCGGGAGCAAAGCCAATGCGTACGGCCATTGACTTTGCCTATACGCACATTGAAAAATGTCAGTTTTATTCAAAATTAATAGAAATCCAAAACCCTAACCTTATAAATTTAATATAATCTTGTTGTTAAACATGTTTTCTATATGTGTTCCAAGAGGTTTGTGCCTAGGTGGTGTGGTTTTATCAATATTTTACTTTTTCTGTATGGAGATTGCTCACTGCCATTGACAATGCATTGAGTACTGTAGCTATGGCTCTAACACTAGTCTGAGTGCCTAGATCTTTCTAAATCTAAATGCACATGGCATAAGATGTGCTGATTATATTGAAGTAAATGCAATGCTGGATAATAGATTAATATCTTAATTTATTATATATATTTTTTTAGTTAGTATTCTATGTTTCAAACAAGAGCTGAGATGAGCTGAA
The DNA here is from genome assembly GCA_030323885.1 of Branchipolynoe longqiensis. Taxonomy (NCBI): domain Eukaryota; kingdom Metazoa; phylum Annelida; class Polychaeta; order Phyllodocida; family Polynoidae; genus Branchipolynoe; species Branchipolynoe longqiensis. The sequence goes on from CM059193.1 coordinate 25,885,883, forward strand.
ACTAGCACATTTCATAGCTGCACCCAGTGTATTAGCATGTGACATGTGCTTTTGGGGGGGTTGTTTTGCTCTGATCCATCCCACAATGCACCGCGCCGCTGGAACCGTGATGTAGTCTATTGACACATGGCCCATATGTATGTGTCACTACTTAACCGCACCGGGGTTAAAGATGGGTGCCAGGTTAGCTAACCCTGGGGTTCCAAATGTGTCACGGGGCATGTATGTGACCAAAGTGCGCCCGAGTTAGCTAACGTTTCAGTTATTTATAGATTTGGGGAACCCCTGTGTGGGTATTTACTTTCGTCGATTCGACACTATTAATATCGCCGCCAATGCAGTTGTAGCCTTAATAACGGGTTGAATTTAGGGTTAAATCGATCAAATTTCACTTATTGCGTATGTAATTCTGTTAAATATGGTCGCATTGAATAGATTTGGCCCTAATATATAGCCGCCGATTTGGCGGCGGCGGCGATGGACAGTATGGATATCGACATCCATGTGGCGGCAGCGGCGGCGATTTGTTTACTTTACTTTCGTCGATTCGACACCGGCTACCACCGCCAATGCGGCGGTAGCTTTAATAACGGGTCGAATTTAGGGTTAAATTGATCAAATTTCACTTATTGCTTATGTAATTCTGTTAAATATGATCGCATTCAATAGATTTGTTCATAATCGGCGCCTAACCCCACCTTTAACCCTGCTTTCGCTTGGGGTTAGTGCAGGTGACTTTAAACTCCCCGAGTTAGTTTAAGCCCGACACATACATAGGCACTTTTGGCCGCTAACCCGGGAAATCTGCACGACCCAGGGTTACGACCGCTAACCCGGGCTCATACATATGGGCCATGGTCACCTGTCTGTCTAGGCTACATTAGAAAATCTGGCCCGCTGCCAACTTCCTTCTAAATCCTCGCCGACATGTCTATGGTATATATATATATATATATAAGTATATATAAATATATATATATATCTATAAACCGGAGTTCTACCTGAGGCGAAGGAAAGAAGGAGAGCTAAGTGGATTGAGAGTTTTTATTTTCTCTTGACAAGGAATATAGCCCATTCATATATATACAACTGTTTAGAGCAAAGTGATTCATACATCAAGTGCACGGAAGTACCAAGAGCTGCCAGTGGGGGCGCCACCATAGGCCAGCAGGCTGCAGCTAAATCAGATTCGTCCCTTATTGGACAATAAACAATATTATAACGTAGTAATAATAATAATAATGAACCTTTTACCGAAGATTTATACCCGTATATCCATATACTAACTATATATATATGGGTCAGCCTCACGAAAATGGGCCAATTAGAGGAAGTTGTCGGTGTCGATCATTGGATCTCGGCGTCGATCGGTATAATTATAATTTAGGATTGACAAAGGTGTTGGAAAGTCCTTAAATTTATCCTGAATTTAAATGTCGAAGAAAATACAACAACCTTATTTGTTTTTAGGATAATTTAATATAAAACAAAGAAATGCAGTACACTTTAAGAATTGCGACACCGACATCTGGTAAAGTTGTCGGCGTCGATCATTGGATGTCGGCGTCGATCGGTATAATTATAGTTTAGCATTGACAGAGGTGTTGTAAAGTCCTTAAATTTATCCTAAATGTAAAGGTTGAGAAAATACAACAACCTTATTTGTTTCTAGGATAATTTAATATGAAACAAAGAAATGCACTACACTTTTAAGAATTGCGATGCCGACATCTTCAATTGACCACCGATTGGCCCATTTTCATGAGGCTGACTCATATATTATATATATATATATATATATATATATATCATATATATATATATATATATATATATATATATGGCTTGAAGTGAGAGGTGAGAGACCATTGGACTCGGTTCCCAGGAGGAGGGAAGCAGTGTGCAGGCAGAGAATAAGGGGGTGTTGGGTCAGGGACTATTTTTTGTTCAAATTGTTATTCCAGTTGAATAACATCTTTTTTCAGCACCGAGGCGCTGGTCTTCCGGCCTTAACAATTATAGTGCATATGAACTATTTATGGATGAGATGATGAGATGGTATGAACAATATAGACAATAGTAGGTTAAAATCAGGCATTACAAATATAGTGGGGATCTTATTTTGCACATGTACACTGCCATTTACACATATCCATTTACCTTTAGACTAAATCAGTGATTTGATGATCATACCTGTGAGGAGACATTAATATATTGGGCATGACTTGCTGGTACAGGTAGTCGTGGATTTTGGATTATGCAAATAATGGTTGCGCGACTCATTTAAATTGTCTTGGTCAGCTATAGCTTTGTCGGTAGTATATGTTTTATTGGATTAGTCAGGCGTTATAGGCTGGTGGGTATACTTTGGTAGTGGTTATTTCTGTTATTCTTTTTGCCAGGGGGGATTTCAGAGAGGGAGAGGGAAGGGAGTGGTTTGGGACTATGTATTTATTTCACTTATCATCTGTTGGGGTCTATTCAGGTAGGTTTATTAATGTATGTCTATGTTGGGTACTCAACCTTTAATCTAGATTTAAATTGCAGGTAGGTTGTTGCATTCCTGGTTTTGGCAGAGAGTTTGTTCCAGAGTTGGCTTCCCTGATAAATAGGTGCTCTTTTGAGTTTGTTAGTCCTTGGATAGGGAATTTTCAAGAGGTTGCCATCTGCTGCCCTAGTATTGTGAATACTTGTGTCAGTATATATTGTATATTGGGCTCTATTGTACATGAGTCCTAAAAGATGCCTTTTGCACTTTGTCTCTAGTTTGTCCATTCCAGCTTTAGCATGTAGTTCTTCTGTGTGTAGATTTTGGCCTTTCTAAACTGTCCTGAGTGCCCTATTTTGTACTGTTTGAAGCTTTGCTTGTTGCTGTTTTGTGAGTAGTTCATATATTAGGTCATTATAATCAATTATTGGGAGGATCATTGTTTTGTGCATAAGAAGAGCTGTTTCTTCACTTATAAAACCCCTGATTTTTCTGAAGGTGTTCAGTTTCCTTGCCATTGACTGATTTAATCTACTTAGTTGTTTATTCTCATTTAGAGTTGCATCCATTCAGTCCCAAATATTTGTAGGTCTCTACCTCCCTTAGTGTTACATTCCCAATCTTTATTTGGACTTCTGGGGCTTTGTCCTTCTTGTTCTTGGTGCCATAGATAACATATTCAGTTTTTATTATATTGAGAGTTAATTTGTTTTCTTTGCACCATATATTTATTCTAGGCAAATTTTCATTTGTCAATTCTGCTGCTTTTGCTAAGTTACTGTTTGATACCAGTTGGTCTGCGTCATCAGCAAATAGAATGCATTTTGTTTGTATCAGTGCTTGGGGTAAGTTGTTTATGAACAGATGGAATAGAAGGGGCCCAGTGTTGATCCCTGTGGTACCCCAGTTTGTACTTGTCTTAAAGTTGACTCAATGCCACTTTGCTTTCGATTGGAAAGATAGTTTGGCTACTGTTTTTGGACCCAAGCCACTCTTGACAACCTTCTGCAACAGGATTTTATGGTATATAGTGTAAAATGCTTTTTTTAAATCAATCTATACTGCTATGGTAAGTTCGCCAGAATCCATCGCACTGAGAAGCACATCAAGGAGTGTTGAGAGTGCTGTGGTTGTGGACCTGCCTTTCCTGAAGCCATTTTGTTCATCTGCTAGGCAGTTTGTTGCTTCAATCTTTATCTATATATGCATAATAAATTATATAGCAAATATATATATATGCATTAAAGCTGCATAGTCCTATGAAATCAACAAATTTTCCAAAGTAAAAGACTGACCTAGATGTTGTCCTACACATACAACTGAAATACCGATGCACCAATTTTAGTATTTGTTGGAGCATATAAAGGAATACTATGTCAATATAATCGAACCTGTTATTGCTGAAGGCTATCGTGTCTTAACTTTTCGACATGTGTGCCGAAATTAATTTGGCATTTTTTCACTTCAACTATCTCTCCAAGGTCCAGGGCAGTAAAGGTGACAATTGTGACAGTGTGGACTCATCGCAACTTTATAGTGCTGCCCCACTGGGAAATCAGGCTGCCAGCACCATGACCCGATATCCCACTCAGTCACATTATCCTCTCACTGAGCTAACCAGTCCTTGCCCTATCCTATTAATGCCGAGCGCCAGGCTAGGAAGTGACAAGTATCAATTTACAACGGAAGTTACTTCAAATTAAGGTGAGGTTGATTATAATGATCAACCTAATATATGTATCTAAAATGAATATGGCACAAACTTAAAACCATAAGACGGCACAACTTTAAGGAAATATACATTTGAATTAAAACTGAACAGATCATCCTCACCACATGTGGGCCGTGATGGTGGAGTCTACGACTTGGCCTGAACATACAGCTCAAACACTCTAATCGATAGAGCACTGGCTTCCTGTGCGGAAGGTCGAGAGTTCGATTCCCAGCCGAGTCAAACCATTGACGTACAACATTGATACTACTTGTCGTTACCTAACCTGGCGCTTGACATTATTAGGATAGGGCAAGGACTGGTTAGCAAGGTATCAGGATACTGTAAGTGAGTGGGGAATCAGGTCTGGTCTCGCAGTGGGGCAGCACTCTGAAGTCACCATATGACCTTAGATGTTGTCAGGAGGTAAAACTCCAAAACACACACCTTTGCTGCCTGGACCGGAATAGGAAATAAAGAAGGAGGGTTGTTTCTCCGAGGTTGTTATTAATCAGGTGAATAGCATAACAGGGTATCCAAGGTAACATTACACCGCCACTGAGTAACCACCACCCAGAACATTATAGTTCTTGCCGCTGCCATGAGAGGGCAGGTTGATAATGGAAATCCTCCATAAGATTTCTTCCACGAAGCATGCTTCCGAGAATAGTAATGCTGACAAAACTGCATAAGGGCGGGTTTGTGGTAGAAATCGTCTATTGTGGGTTAAATCATTTATTTTCATATCCCAACATTTGTCTAGGAGTTGGCGGTGGAAATCATCTATTGTAACTTGAATAACTGGTTTCGATATCCAATTAATTTTCTTGAGTGGTTATTCGGTGATGAAGTAGTGTGATGGGTTTGGGGAAAAAACACCTAAACACTGAAATTGAATCCCTTGAGAGGGAACACTGGCAAACACTTCCAGATAGACAAGCTGTGTTGGTAATCAAAGATTGTTGGCGTGAGTCGGTGCGGTTTGACCCTATTCCACATGTTCGGCAGCCAAGTAGCTGGTCTTGAGGGCCGACATACTACCTACACATCTGGATCAGGAATTGGGTGGGATTGAATATCAACTGCGAGCACATATAATTCACTACTCGGGAACACGACTGGATATAGTTGGTAATTATGGTCTTTATTTTTAGTTCAGAGTTGCTATGATTTTCTACAGTTTGCCTTGTTCACTTTATTGTCAGACATCTGCTCACGGCTCCCCCCCCCACCCCCAGGAGCACCCCCCAGCCTCACTGGGGATCAATTCCCCGTGATGGCAGGACTCGAACCCTCAACCCTGGGTTCTGGTGGTTTATTAGAGGTGTAGCTGGGTGGGTGAAGGCGAGGGAGGTGGTCACTGGTCGGGAGCCACGGCAGTTGTGGTGGCGCTGCTCGGGCCGGAGCCCTGAGGTCAGCTTTGGTCAGTGGCCGCCTCTGGTGGCACCATCTAGGTTTAGTTGGTTAGTTTGGTTTTAGTTCTGCAGTTCTCCACCAGCCGGCAGCATCGGGCTCGGTGTGAGGCTTAGTGTGTAAGGTCTGTCGTTAAGTTTATGTTTTTCATATGATCACAGGGGAAGGGAGGCTCTAGCCGTCGGTCCCCGGCCGCGAATTACCAATATTAAGATTTTTTCTTTTTTTTTCTTGAAGATTTATACTGCCTATTATGGATAAGCCTGAATAGACTTGTTTTCACCATTAGACAGTTTGTCGATAGAAAGCCCGAGCGTACACTTTTACCGACCCAAGGGATTTTTAACCTCCCACACCACATAGACATGGTATGAGAGCAACTGGCCTTTGATGACGCTGTAAGTTATCCACAGCGGTGGAAATCCAAATTGGCAGAGGTGGGGGCACGGGGAATCGAACCACCAACCTACAGAGAACACCACACGCACAATGTGAACAAGTATACTTCTGTTTTACGATATCGTGTTATTTTTTTTGCGATATCGTGTTAGGGAATAGTTACTTCCACAGTGCTGTCTCCATGACAGGACTGCTAAGCAACTCTATAGAAAAAGTGTCAGATGGTTGGTCCCTCTGGTTAAGGGTGAATCAGTATCTAGTAAGGATATAATCATGTTTCTAATATAAGACTGTCTCAAAAGGTGTTAAGCAATATGGGACAAAACTTTGTCCATTGTAACGATCAACATATTATCTGCTCATTTGCTCAGGATAAACTGATTTTCTTTTACATGGTGTTTCATAATCGCAATAGAATACATATTGATTTGAAGCAGATGTCATTGTGTTTTCAGTGTAACCCTTTCTGTGCTGTTTTGTGTCAATCGTTACAATGGACAACAAAAAAAGAGTTATCACCTTTTGAGACAGGCTCATATGATTAATGCCTGCATATATTTGGCCTTACTTGTCAAGCGCCGAAACAATTGGCAACTCCTCCCACACCAACACGGACATACAGGCACTAAGGCCCTTGTTTATTGCATTAATAAGTTGTGACTTATCAATGTTTTTTTGTTTTGTATTTTTTTTCTTGAAGATGTATACTGCCTATCATGGATAAGTCTGAATAGTCTTGTTTTCACCATTAGATAGTTGGTCGATAGAAAGCCTGAGCCTACACCTTTACCAACCCAAGGGATTCTGAACCTCGCACACCACATAGACATGTTATGAGAGCAACTGGCCTTTGATGATGCTGTAAGTTATACACAGCGGTGGAAATCCCAATTGGCAGAGGTGGGGACATGGAGAATCGAACCACCAACATTCAGATTAGAAGTCTGACATAGAAAAACGACAGACACTCTAGCCACAGAGAACACCACATCTATTGTGACTTGAATATCCAATTAATTTTCTTGAGTGGTTATTTGGTGATAAGGTAGTGCGATGGGTTTGGGGGAAAAAACGCTCCAAAACTGAAACTGCATCCCTTGAGAGGGAACACTGGCAAACACTTCCAGATTTTCATGTTTTTCTTTCTCCAGAAGATGGCGACCTCCGTGGGGCGAGGCCTTCGTATGAAAAGAGTAGATGACAGCCTCCTCCAGTGTGGAGTCGCCATTATGCCCGGTAAGTTTGCTTGTAAGTTGTATACCTTTTCCTGCAGAGCATGCACAGTCAATTGCTAGCCAGTATGCAATGCATCTTGGGCCACTGCCATCAGACGGTGGTGGAAATACTTTATAAGACCTTTTTGACAGAGCATGTTCAGTGATCCCACTATCCAATACCCAATGTATTATTAGTTCTAAACACTGCCATCAGAGGGCGGCTTGGTGGTGGAAATACAGGCTCTTGTGGGTTGCTAACTTGTGATTGGTTAGCGGTGTGGTTGGACAGCAAAGGCTGGCCAATAAGCAGTGGTGTTGGTGACTGCTTGGTGAGCAGTGAGAGCCAATGGGTGTGTCTCTTGCTCATTCAACACTCTTATTATGGGAGCGGGACGTAGCTCAGCCGGTAGCATGTCTATTTGTGAAGGTGTCAGTCATCCGATTGATCCTGCTCAGTGGACACATTTGCAGTTTGGGCTATTTTCTGTTCCAACCAGTGGTCCACAACTGGTTCTTCAAAGGTTGTGGTATGTACTCTCCTGTCTTTAGGAAAGTGCATATGAAAGTCCCTTTGCTGCTTATTGGAAAGAGTAGCCTATTTGGCAGCAGCGGATTTCTTCCAAAGAAATATGTCGGAATGACCATATGTTTGATGTCCAATAGTCGATGATACAAAAATCAATGTGCTCTAGAAGCGTTGTTAAATAAAAAGACCTTTACTTTCAAAATCTTATCTGCGTGTGGCCAAGTAATGGACAACATTTCCCCAATTAAAGAAATAGGACATATACTGGTTATGGACAGGTTGGCAATGTTGAAGCATGATGTTACATTTGTTGGAACTGCAGCGTGCACATGACTAAGGCATTAGTTGTTGTTTTTGTGGGTTTTCTTCTTTTTTGGGGGGGGGGGAGTTTTCAGGCCCCTTGGTGCACTGAAGGCTGCAAATCTGCAGCACTGCATGGGCTTTACATATATGAGACTATCTCAAAAGGTGCTAAGCAATATGGGACAAAACTTTGTCCATTGTAATGATCAACACACTATCTACTTATGCATTTGCTCAGGATAAACTCATTTGTTTTTAACATGGTGTTTCATAAAAATAGAATAGATATTGATTTGAAGCAAATGTCCTTGTGTTTTCCGTGTAACCGTTTCTGTGCTGTTTTGTGTCAATCGTTTCAATGGACAACAACAAAAAGAGTTATAACGTTTTGAGACAGGCTCATATACATATATAGACAGGATAATTTATTATCATTATATAAAAAGGTGGAGCGGCTCCTCCATTATTATTGTTCAAATTATTACTGCGCAGTAATATTCCTGCCATTTAATTCTGATTAATATGTATATCGACCTATCACGGCTCGACTTGGTCGATCTCGCCCTGCGCTACTGCAGCGCCGCCGCGTGTTGGTGCACTCCACTCGTCCATTCCACGCCGGGCTTTCAAAGCCCATACATATATATACATATATTTACATATATATACATATATTTACATATATATACATATATTTACATATATATACATATATTTACATATATTTACATATATTTACATATATGTATCTATATTTATATATATATATATATATATATATATATATATATATCGTTCGATAGCTGTTGTCCTTCAGTGTAATAAACCGCACCTTGTTCCTCTCCACCAGGCGGGGTGGACCAACTCGGACGCCCCCTGGTGACATTCCCGACAACTACTCCGGACATGCTGCGGCAGCGCCACACGACGGCGCATCTGGTACTACTGCTGCGTTACTACGTCACGCTGACGGACATGGTGACGCGTCATGGCGGGATGGCCGTCATTGCCAACCTGACAACCTTCTCGGCAAAGGACGCGCTCCAAATGGTCGTGGACTCCCTGGACAAGCTGCAGGTAGGTTTATGTATACCATATATGGTGTAGACATGCAGTATGTATACCATATATGGTGTAGACACACAGTATGTATACCATATATGGTATAGACATGCTTTATCTGTCAGATATATGGTGTAGACACACAGTGTGTATACCATATATGGTGTAGTCACATAGTATGTATACCATAAATGGTGTAGACACATAGTATGTATAACATAAATGGTGTAGACACACAGTATGTATACCATATAAGATGTAGACACATAGTATGTATACCATATATGCTGTAGACACACAGTATGTATACCATATATGGTGTAGACACACAGTATGTATACCGTATATGGTATAGACATGCTTTATCTGTCAGATATATGGTGTAGACACACAGTGTGTATACCATATATGGTGTAGACAAATAGTATGTATACCATAAATGGTGTAGACACATAGTATGTATACCATAAATGGTGTAGACACACAGTATGTATACCATATAAGATGTAGACACATAGTATGTATACCATATATGGTGTAGACATGCAGTATGTATACCATATATGGTGTAGACACACAGTATGTATACCATATATGGTGTAGACACATAGTATGTATACCATATATGGTGTAGACACATAGTATTAACATATATGGCGTAGACATGCATTATGCATAACAGATAAGGTGTAAGCATGAAGTATGTAGAACACATATATATGGTGTAGTCACACAGTATGTATAACACACATGATGTACTGTTGACTTGACTTCTGGGGGATTTGTAACCTTACGACGGTTACCAGCTGCAGAACTGCAGCAATATAGAGAGGCACCGATAAATCAGTCCAATATTTGGTTGAAGATTAATCTTCTGGTGTGACGGTTGTAGAAGCTGGGGATGTCTTTACAACAACTAAAACGACAAATTGTTGGGGCGGCCCCAAATCACTCCAGTCCGGCGATGGCACAGCACTCATATCCAGTCGACAGCAGCAAGGGTTTAGGAGGAAGGGACGGGTAAAGGTGGGTCCAGCAGTTCCAGCAACAAGAACAAAGCGAGAGAAATGATAAGGTAAAGGGCCCCACCCAAGAAAACAACTCCCTTGATCATGGGGAGAAATAAGAAAAAAAAAAAGGTAGAGTATAGCAAAGAGAAATGAGGAGAGTTGAGTTAAAGGACCGTGTCTATTTGCTCAATGGTGACCAGCCGGCGGGCCAAAGACACAGACAGAGTAAGAGTAGAAAATGAAATGCTGGCGGGCTCCCCCCTCCTGGAACTCTTTTCAGACATTATCAAGAAGGAGCATGGCCAGCAGAGAGGAGATAGAGAGAGGTGTGGACGAAGTGCGGTCCGGATAGCAAGTGCATGATGTACACACATAGTAGTCCTATATACGCTTATGGATTGTGAGTGCGTCACGTGGTTTAAAAAGAAATTACATCAGGGGAAAAAATGGGTTTAGCATCGTATAACCCCCATTGGAGCTACCAAGCTATTTGGCAAGTGTGGTAACTTATGGGTAAAAGTAACACTATATTTCACTAATAGGAATAAGCAATGCTTAGGACCGACCCCCTGGCCGTATTCGAATAACACGACCCTGGCGACTCGATTCGGCATGTGCTACTCTGCGCGGAGTGTCCTTAAGGTGTTAAGCCTTAACGCTCGGAGAATTATTGATTTATTATGCGATTCAACACGAAATATTACTGATATAAATATCAGCTTGTATGTACAATGATCATGTGGAAATAAATAAATATATTATCTTATATCTTATATTATTAACCAATCGCGGTTGTCCAGCCTGCTTGCTGCGTAGCAAAGTTCGATGAGCTATTTCCGTTTCCGTTTGCTGGATTTTGATTATTCAACATGAGTATACAAATGGCGGCCCCCCATATAGGGCTATTTCCGTTTCCGGTTGCTGGATTTTGGTAAATTCATTTTCTACCTCTATGAGTACAGGTATTGTTTATGCCTATATGTACACGTGTTAGTTCATAGCCTCCCCCCTGGGTGGGTCGGTATAAATTACTATTTTACCCTTCATCATCCTGTACTGCGACTACCCAGGGGCTAAGCCCTCGGTAAAAGAGAAGTGATTCTTCAGCTATACCCAGGTAAGTCTAGTATAACTTACCCTAATTTAGAGGTCCAATACGGTATTGTTTAGTCACTACTACCCCCACCATCCTGTAGCCAGGGTTGGGAACTGAGGATTGTAACACCGGAACTAGCAGATAACTGACCAATAGAGTGTGTATTGAGGTCACCTGTGTTTATAGAGTTTGGCGATATGTGTCAGTGAATTTTTAGTAAATAGGTTCGGCCTAGATGATGAATATTTAAATCTCCTCTTTGTCAGTTACTTACCCTCGGGGAAATTAATTATTCCACCACGCCTCCACTGCCCTGATTAAATCTAGATGTAGAACAGTTATGCCTGGTACACACCTACCATATACGATTCGCGCACTAAAACTCGCCACTCGACCCAACCCGCTTAAAACTGAAAACGGGCCGATTCATTTTTCCAATCGCGAATCGCAATCGTAACCGGCCCGTTTTAGCCCTAAAACTGAGTTTTTAGTCGCGAATCACAATCGCTAGGTGTGCGCGGGGAGCGCACAACTAGCGATTTTTGTGCGTGAAACGGGCAGTTTTAGATCGTATACGGTAGGTGGGTGCGAACAAACGGTAGGTCTGTACTAGGCATTACCAATCTGCCAAACAGTCCACTGTATCTGTTAGCTCTTAGGTAAATGCACGCGGGTGTTTATAAAAATATGAATAAATAAATCCTCTGTGACGGACACAGGTCTAGCTCAGTGGTTGATGAGGTGGGTGGATGGTGGCGCCACCGGTATTGTTTGGTAGGTGATGAGATTGAAAATAATTATGCGAGTCACACAAGGCGCTTGGCTAGCCAGGGTTGACCTTAAAGATGCTTACTACACAGTACCCATCTATACATATGATGGACATTATTTAAGATTCTGTTGGAACGGCGAACTTTATGAGTTGACATGTATGCCGAATACCTGGCCTGCTGTCCATGCATTTTCACAAGGTTACTCAAACCAATTTTGTCCCTTATGGCTAGGAAAGGACATATCATGTTTCCATACATTGACTATTCATTTATTGTCACGCAAACACAACGACAATGCCAAACAGCAGTAGATAAATTATGTAAAACATTTACAAATTGAGGTTTCTATATACATCAAACTAAATCAGTACTAACGTCAACAAACAAACTAAAATTTCTGGAATTCTTTATTGACACCATAAAAATGACTATTTCATTAACAGAACAAAACATTGATAAATTCACAACAACAGCAAACCAATAACTACAATTGAACAAACCAAAAATATGACAAGTCGCAGTCTTGATAGGAATAATGATAGCCTATGCACCAGCTATCTTATATGGCCAAGCCCATATCAAATCCTTAGCGATAGATAAAAACTTGGCTCTGACTTGCACTAAAGGAAATTTATAGCGGCCTATGACAATTTCGCCACAAGACCAAAACGATATAATTTGGTGGCTTTCACACATAAACAACTCACCCAACCCGATTAGAATGGGAGAGCCTAACTCTACGGTCACAACAGACGCTTCCTTAGAAGGCTGGGGGGCGTGTTTACACTTCACATATCTCAAAATATCTGTGGCGTTCTCTGAGGTGGAGTGGTTAGAGTGTCTGACTTTTTTCTAGGTCAGACTCCTAATCTGAGGGTCAGCGGTTCGATTCCCCATGCCCCCAGCTCTGCCAATTTGGATTTCCACCGCTCTGTATAACTTACAGCGTCATCAAAGGCCGGTTGCTCTCATACCATGTCTATGTGGTGTGGGAGGTTAAAAATCCCTTGGGTCGGTAAAAGTGTAGGCTCGGGCTTTCTATCGACCAGCAGTGGAATGAGGAAGACCAGTCGTCTATGACTGAAATTTCCCCTGCTTAAACAACTAATGGACCAAAAAAAAAAAAAAATTAATTATCCATTCAAAATAAAAGTTACTTCAAACTAAATTAAGGTAGATCATAACAATCAACCTAATATATTTATCCCAGAAAATGACAGAAACTCAAAGCCATCGGACCATGCAACTTTAATAAACACCTTGGTGTATGATGAACATCAATTACTGCATGGCTATGTGATTATCTTTGCTGAACATACACTATTTTGTAACCACCTAGACTTAAGCTGTAGTCGTCTGCACTCAGTTGGGCGTAATGGCTGGCGCACACCTCCCGTTTACGACCTAAAACTGCCCGTTTTGCGCATAAAACTGGGTTTTAGTCATTAGGTGTGCGACCCCCGCACACACCAGAGCCTTGCGATTCACGACTTAAAACTCAGTTTTAGGGCTTAAAACTGGAATCTTATAAGATTCGAAAAATGAATCAGCCAGTTTTAAGTCGTAAATGGGTCGTGAGTCGCAGTCAGTTTTAGTGCGCGAATTGTAAACGGGAGGTGTGCGCCAGCCATTACAGACGTGATATAAATGGGCTTGCTTCGGGGAGCATTCCTTTGGCTGTCTTTCCATCATTCCTCAGGGTGTAACTGGAAAGAGTGCCGGTAGCTTTGAGCGGAATATTCAAACCCACACTGATACGTACACCCCTCCACAAATGAATGCCTGAAAGATGTATTCCTTACATGGCAAAATGATAATAGGTGTGTTTGTTTGTTGGTTGTTTTACGTCCTAGCAACATCTAAGGTCATATCAGGACAGGTACCGACTTGTGACAGTGTGCCCTCATGATGACTTTATAGTGCTGCCCCACTGGGAGACCAGGCCACTAGCACCATGACCTGATATCCCACTCAGCCACATTATCCTGACACTGAGCCAACCAGTCCTTGCCCTATCCTAATAATGGCAAGCGCCTGGCTAGGAAGCAACAAGTATAATTTTTTAAGTCATTGGTTTGACTCGACCAGGGTTCGAACCCATGATCCCATGGTTTACCAACACGGGAGACGGATGCTCTAACTCATTCGGCCATCCCATCTGGTTATGACAATAGGTATCCATGCAGTCATGTAGACAGGCAGGCAAACATACATATGGATGGATGGATGGATGGGTGGATAGGTAGGTAGGTAGGCAGGCAGACAGATACATAGACAGATTCATCGATAGACAGATAGACAGACAGACAGACAGATAGATAGATAGATAGATAGACAGACATACAGGTAGGTAGATAGATAGATAGATAGATAGATAGATAGATAGATAGATAGATAGATAGATAGATAGATATCCATTGGCCAGAGGGATTTCATTCTTAAACTAGGGTGATATATATAGTATTTATTAAGTTTATTTAGCGTTCAACCCATGCAATTTTGATCAATAGAAGATCAATTGTCGTTCCATTCTAACATAAAGTGGAAATAATAAAACATAACTGATAACATGACGGTATAGAATGAGAGGTCTAAGGCAGAATTTCAATAAATATCCTTGCATTTAATACGACTTAGTATGTGAGAAGAAACAGAGTATATTTAAATTTATATGGATATATTTATATTTGCATATATATATGTACACATACAGTAAAATCTCTCTAACCGACCATGTCCACAGATCGACCACTCCCCTATAACGATCGCTATATTTAGGTCCCAACAATACCATTGTGAGGACATTCTAACGCCCTAAACCGACCACCTCCCTAATTGGACTACTTAAAGTAATACGACTTAGTATGTGAGAAGAAACAGAGTATATTAAAATTTATATGGATATATTTATATTTGCATATATATATGTACACATACAGTAAAATCTCTCTAACCGACCATGTCCACAGATCGACCACTCCCCTATAACGATCGCTATATTTAGGTCCCAACAATACCATTGTGAGGACATTCTAACGCCCTAAACCGACCACCTCCCTAATTGGACTACTTAAAGTCGGTCCTAAGGTCGGTCGATTTAGAGATGTTTTACTGTACTTTCTTTTTGTGATTTGCTTATCAATTCAGCTAGTCTAAACATAAAGTTAAGTGCTCACTGAGTCATGTATTTAAACACCTCAGTGCACAAGTCAGACGCACTGACACGTACAGAGGTAAAGTCCAGCACAGTAAAAACAGTATTTGTATACCTAGTACATAGTTCACCGCTAAAGGTCTGGGCATGGGATTTTACCGTGTATTCCTTGCATAATTCTTTCTTTTTGTTCTTCTTTGTTGGTAAATATGTTTATTCTGCTGAATAAGTCTGTTGTCAGTGCCGAAGCACTGGTCTTCCAGCCATTTTTCAATTCATGGTTATTTACACAAAAGGTATATAGAATAAGGTATACAATAACTGTTGAATACACAATTTGCAGGATATACCCCAGTCACATGAGGCCTGCGTTCGCTAATGATCGATTCGCGACGTCAAAACCTCCTCCTTGCACCCTCCCTACGCCCTGATTGAGTGCTGTCGCCGGCAAGGACGCCAACCTCCCGGCGTCCATTTCGGGAATTTTGGACGCAAGGAGGTTGCTGCTGCTGCACGTGCAACCTCCTTATGCCCTGTTCTGGTGGCGCCATTCAAAATGGTTGGCGCCCTCGCGCCGCCCTCGCGCCGCCCTCGCGCCGCCCTCGCGCCGCCCTGGGTTGGTGCTAACACATGCGATTTTTCAGCCACTATGTGGTCGGCGCCGACATGGCGCCGACATGGCGCCGACATGGCGCCGACATGGCGCCGACATGGCGCCGACATGGCGCATACAACGTATTTGAATCAGTGTATCTTATACCCCAGTCACACGAGAGGCAGCGTTCGCCGCCAACCTCCCTACGCCCAAAAGGATGCCAACCACCCAGCGTTCCATTCGATACAGTGATTCAAATACGTTGTAGGCGCCATGTCGGCGCCATGTCGGTGCCGACCACATGGTGACTGCAGTATCCAATGGCAATTCGCCAACCCAGGGCGGCGCCAGGGCGGCGCCAGGGCGGCGCCAGGGCGCCAACCATTTTGAATGGTGCCGCCGGAAAAGGGCGCAAGGAGGTTGCACGTGCAGCAGCAGCAACCTCCTTGCGCCCAAAATTTCCGAAATGGGCGCCGGGAGGTTGGCGATTTTGCGGCGCCAGGACTCAATGAGGGCGTAAGGAGGGCACAAGGAGGAGGTTTTGACGTCGCGAATCGATCGTTAGCGAACGCAGGGCTCGTGTGACTGGGGCATAATGCTACGCTGGGTGGTTGGCGTCCTTTTGGGCATAGGGAGGTCGGCGGCGAACGCTGGCTCTCGTGTGACTGGGGTATAACACAATGAAATTATGTAACCCAAAAGTTCCACAGCAATATGGTAACAGTAGTGTCATATAACTAGATCAATATTGGTCAGATCAGTGTGAGTATTTACATAGTATTTAGAATGTAAGCAGAAGTTATCTTACTCAATGTATTTTAATGAATGATTTGATGGGATAATTAAACTTGAATCTAGGAGGTATGAATTCGTCTACCTAGCACCATTAGGCTCTGTGTTCGTCTCTTTCAGGCTGAGATCTGCGGAAGTGTTGGGATCATGTACGCAATCCTGCCGCGGTCCAAGGATGCGCAGAAGTCATTAAAGAAGCTACTCGGACTGAAGCCAAGCAAGAAGCATCCAAAGATGCCAACATATGAGGTGAGCCAAGTCTGTTAAGTGACATTGCTTATTTAGGCTTACTTAGATCGTTATTGGAGGTGAGCCAAGTTTGTTAAAAGACTTTGCTTATTTAGGCTTACTCAGATCTTTACTAGAGGTGAGCCAAATTTGTTCAAATACATTGCTTATTTAGGTTTACTTAGGTCTTTACTGGAGGTGAGCCAAGTTTATTAAAAGACATTGCTTATTTAGGCTTACTTAGGTCTTTATTGGAGGTGAGCCAAGTCTGTTAAAAGACATTGCTTATTTAGGCTTACTTAGGTCTTTACTGGAGGTGAGCTTAGTCTATTAAAAGACATTGCTTATTTAGGCTTACTTAAGTCTTTATTGGAGGTGAGCCAAGTCTATTAAAAGACATTGCTTATTTAGGCTTACTTAGGTCTTTATTGGAGGTGAGTCAAGTCTGTTAAAAGACATTGCTTATTTAGGCATACTTAGATCGTTATTGGAGGTGAGTCAAGTCTGTTAAAAGACATTGCTTATTTAGGCTTACTTACATCATTACTAGAGGTGAGCCAAGTTTGTTCAAATACATTGCTTATTTAGGTTTACTTAGGTCTTTACTGGAGGTGAGCCAAGTCTATTAAAAGACCTTGCTGATTTAGGCTTACATAGATCTTTAGTGGAGATGAGCCAAGTTGGTTAACAGGTAGGGGCTACGACTTGGATTTCAAAACGTCTTGAAAAAGCAAGACGTTCTGAAAAACCAAGCCAGTTTACATGTAGAAACAAATAGGGGTGACCTGTCACAAACTGCCACTACTTTAATATTGAAGATGGAACCAAACAAAATACATCATTAAAATGGCTATAAGTAGCTCTTCAAAGTTCATGTGAAGAAAATGCTCGCATGTATAATATGTTCATAATATTCAATTAAAACTACATTAAAATAAAGAGATAATCTTATTTTGCCTATAACATTGTGCTGTTTTTATTCTGGAATTAGTAATTTTTACTGGTGAAACACCATGGTCTATTTAAGAAAGTACTTATTTAGGCTTACTTAGGTCTTTAGTGGAGGTGAGCCAAGTCTGTTAAAAAACATTGCTTATTTAGGCTTACTTAGGTATTTACTGGAGGTGAGCCAAGTTTGTTAAAAACATTGCTTATTTAGGCTTACATAGGTCTTTACTGGAGGTGAGCCAAGTCTGTTAAAAAACATTGCTTATTTAGGCTTACTTAGTTCTTTACTGGGCGAACTTCATTAGACCCGTATATCCAGATCGTTATCTGATTAAATCTGGAGTGCTAATATTGTTATACTGGTCTGAGTGACTTGCAATGTGAGCCACTTCATAATTACATATAATATCTTGATCCCGCCAGTAGTACTTGTCAATCCTTTATTCAACGTTCAAGGTCATGCCCAAGGTAAGCAATGGGCCCGAAGGACATAGCTCGGGGCGCTGTTCCACACATCGGCAGCCAACTGCGTAGCGAATAGACTTGAAAGAGGTTCTCGCTGTTCTTGTATAGAGTGTAGGGATGTTCTCAGGTCGGGACCAGACAGGATGGCCGAATGAGTTAGAGCGTCCGTCTCCCGTGTCGGTAGATTGTGGGGTCAAACCAATGGCACTCGACATTATTAGGATAGTGCAAGGACTGGTTTGCTCAGTGTCAGGATAGTGTGACTGAGTGGGATATCAGGTCATGGTGCTGGAGGCCTGGTCTTCCAGTGGGGCAGCACTATAAAGTCGCCATGAGTGGCCACTGTCACAAGTCGGTACCCGTCCTGATATGACCTTAGATGTTGCTAGGACATAAAACAAAAACAAACAAACCTCAAGTCGGTCTTCGGTCCGGTCCTGCTATGGACACGCCTGTTGAAGCTGCTGAATCATACCATACGCATCGCTTAAAGATTGTATATGTTTCGATCATATCTTCACACAAACAGCAATACACCAATATTGGAAGATTGAGCCATTATGTGCAAATTGTCCTATGGTATCGTCGATGATACCATTGAAAACCTTAAATGAAACATGATAATTACTACTAAGCTAAGAAATGTTTAGATGTACAGTAAAACCTCTCTAACCGACCATCGCCACAGATTGACCACTCCCCTATATCGATCGCTTTATTTGGGTCCCAAACGATAGCCCATACAATACCATTGTAATGATAATAAAAACTCCCTAAGCCGATCACCTCCCTAAATGGACCATTTAAAGTCGGTCCCATTGCCGTGAATATGGCTATGCTGCCGACACGGCGTAAAGCAACCACCAGTCAATTAAAGACCCATGGTCAGTCGCTTCAGAGAGGTTTGACTGTATTTTGGTTTTGATGGTGCTTTCAGGTGATACTCCTGGAGGGTGTCGCTGACCTACAACGCTACATCCAAAGACGTCATCTGACGTCAGACTTGGGAGGAACGATGACGTATAATCACCGCATATGGGCACAACTGACACAGGTAATGCAAACAAACCAAAATCTTCTGGGTTTTCTTTTTTCTTTTAGTACCGCTAGCGTTCAGTCTACATCAATGAACACCCACATCGGCATCCTCCTCAAATTGAAGGTTATGGTTAGGAGTTAAAGGCCAGTCACCCCTCACCGGATTGGGGGAAACGGACAGAAAATGAACAATGTCCGGTTTGTGTCCATACAAGTTTTGAACATGCACAAAACTAGGAACAGATGCCACCGGACTGATGTCTATGGTTCTTGTCCGGTTTGATTTTGTTTTGTCCGTTGGCTATTTCATGTCCGTTTCATGTCCATTTCATGTCCGTTCGTCCAGCGGCCATTTACCCGATAGCGCAACATTTTGACACATTTTAATACATTTTGATACTTATCGCCACCGGACTAGACAATTATGTCCATTGCTCAATCTGTGACTGGGTCTTTAGGGTTAGAGTTAAAGTGCAGTTAGACTACATGCTAAAGTGTAAATGGCCAGGTAGACCATACGCTAAAGTGATACCTATATTTTATTCTGCTCAATAGGTTTTTTTTCTTCTCTGGTTTTAGCGTCAGAACTTTGTTTTAGCCACCAAATTATGCAACATAAATTAGTTAGATAATATAGTCTCTTTCTGGGTGCACCTGGTGTGGTGGCCGAATCGGTAGAGCGCAGGACTCCTATGTAGGAGATCGGGAGTTCAATTCCCTGTTGAGTCAAACTAAAGAGTTACAAAATTGATACTTGTCGCTTCCTAGCTTGGCGCTCGGCATTAATAGGATAGGGCAAGGACTGGTTGGCTCAGTGTCCTCTTCCTCCTCATATCAGGTCAATGGTGCTGGCGACCTGATTTCCCAGTGAGGCAGCACTATAAAATCACCATGAGTGCACACTTTCACAAGTCAGTACCCATACTGATATGACCTTAGATGTTGCCAGGATGTAAATCTCCCAACAACCAACCAACCTTTCTGGTGCTGCTACAGGACATTGAGGACCTGGCCGAAGACGTGACGTCATCACTAGGGCGTGTGCCAGACGCCCTTGACAAGGTGACGATGATGTCAGAGTATGATCTCCCAGCGTCCCCCAGTGAAATCGAGGCTCTGCTGTTGCAAGTTCGCTCGAAGTACAATGACGTCATGTGGTAAGTACGGGGATGCCCCAGTTCAGAGCTAGGCAATAGAATATTCATCTGTTTAAGGTTTCCTTTTTATTTTTGGTCCATTAGTTCTTTAAGCAGGGGAAATTTCAGTCATAGACGACTGGTCTTCCTCATTCCACTGCTGGTCGATAGAAAGCCCGAGCCTACACTTTTACCGACCCAAGGGATTTTTAACCTCCCACACCACATAGACATGGTATGAGAGCAACCGGCCTTTGATGACGCTGTAAGTTATACACAGCGGTGGAAATCCAAATTGGCAGAGCTGGGGGCACGGGGAATCGAACCGCCGACCCTCAGATTAGGAGTCTGACCTAGAAAAAAGTCAGACACTCTAACCACTCCGCCACAGAGAACGCCTCTGGTCAATGAGATTGATGCATCCTTTGGTTTTTCTAAACAGATTGTAAATATGGCATACTGTGCTTTTCTTGTCCTGTGCCTTTGAATGGCTCCTGCTATGCTAGTGATCGTGCTCTATTAACAGGGATCCCATTTCTCAGCGAAATCGCTGATTTCGGCGAAAACTGAGTTTCCAAATCAGCGGGGGGGGAATTTATTTAAGTCATTTTCACATAATATGCTGTACTAGAAGATTAGCTGGGCAATTAGTACTTTTATGCATAGAATTAATGTTGTCTGTAGGCTATATATATGTTTATCAAGATATTAAATCTAGATATATCTATTTTATCTGCTAATAATAAATCTAGTTATTTCTGGATCTCCTCCTTAATCAGTCTGCAAATGGATTGGGTCTGTGGGTGGAAAATAAGTGTAAGGTGGTCAGTTTGAGGTGAATGGTCGCCGAAATAGTGCTCCAAATAAATCACACCAGGTGGCAGCACCAGTCTTTCTGTCCACGAATCAAACACGTTGAAAACACAAGTTGTGCTAATGATAATATGAGTGCTTCATTACTGATCAGAAAGACCCGCCGTGAATATGGACAATGCTGCCGACACGGCGTGAAGAAACCACCAATCAAGCAATCAATAGCAAACTTATCAGAAAATTTGCCGTGACCCTCGCTCATTCGTTGTGACATAAGCCGTGTTTACACGGGCAATTGTGAAGCGAATTAGGCAAATAGATTTATATGAAACGATGTAGTGGTACGTTTACACGGACCGAGTTTGAAAGTGTTTCAGCGCCGGGAACCAGCAGCCTTAGTGGTCCGCGTGTAGCCGGCGAGCACTGCTATTTGTTTAGTTTACACTCGGCGATTCGACGCCGATGTAGCTGCTACGTTAATATCGCTTGGAATTTAAGGTTAATTTAATTAATTTTCATTATTTGAGTATGTAATTCTGTTAAATATGATCGCATTCAACAGATTTCGGCCTAATCAGTCCCTAACACTGCCGGGCACCAGCGATAGTTACAGCTGAGCCTGTAGCCGGTGAGCACTGCTATTTAATACTATCGCCGCCCGGGAACCAGCTGAATCGCTTCAAATAAACCACCTCACGACCAGGTATTCATAAAGCGAATCATATGAAGCGAATCAGCCCTAATCCGCTTCAGTGGCGCGTTTACACGGCGAATGTGAGGCGAACTAGGCAAGGCAATTCATATGAAGCGATTTAACTGTCCCGTGTAAACACGGCTTTATTCTCCATTTAGTGATCTAAACCTGGAGCATCTCATCGACGAGTGCAAATCACTGAATGAGAAGTTGTCTGCCCCACACAAATACGAAGGCTACAATGACATCACGCAGACTGTGACCTTCACTGAGGCCAAGGTCAAGGTCATTGACTACCGGAACAGGCTGGTCAAAGCCAGGGAGAGTCTGAAGTTGTTGTGGCAACAGGCAGAACGGAGACTCACGCTTTCCTCAAAGATCAACAAGTACAAGGTCAAGGCCGAAAAGGTATGTTCCGAATTGAATGGCTAAGTATGTATTCGTTGTGTATCTAATTTAATATTAACTTATTCCTGCCTCCATACCAGACGGGAAGGCCGAATGAGTAGAGCTTCCGTCTCCCGTTTTGGTAAATCGTGGGATTCGAACCCACGGTTCGAACCCTGGTCCAATCAAACCAATGATTTAGACAATTGATACTTGTAGCTTCCTAGCCAGGCGCTCGGAATTATTAGGATAGTGTACGGACTGGTTGGCTCAGTGTCAGGATAATGTGACTGAGTGGGATATCAGCTCATGCTACTGGCAGCCTGGTCTCCCAGTGGGGCAGCACTATAAAGTCGCCATGAGTGCACACTGTCACAAGTCCGTGCCTGTCCTGATATGACCTCAGGTGTTGCCAGGAGGTAAAACTCCAACAAGCAACCAACCATCCTAAATAAATAAATTCATGAACTAAAAAAAAGTGAAAGAAAAGGTGAGGGACAATAAACCAACGGCCTTCAGGGGTGAAGTTCATCCATTTCTAGGCGAACCATGGTGTGTGGTCTTTTTTGTATTTTTGTCC
Organism: Branchipolynoe longqiensis; assembly: GCA_030323885.1. Taxonomy (NCBI): domain Eukaryota; kingdom Metazoa; phylum Annelida; class Polychaeta; order Phyllodocida; family Polynoidae; genus Branchipolynoe; species Branchipolynoe longqiensis. The sequence continues at coordinate 25,908,711 of CM059193.1, forward strand.
CAACTCTCTGTGTGAGTCACACCAGACATGTTGGCCGAATTGGTAGAGCGCATGCTTCCCATGCGGAAGGTCAGGAGAATAAATTCCGGCCGAGTCAAACCAATGACTTACTAAATTGATACTTGTCACTACCTAGCCTGGTGCTCTGGGATTACTAAGATAGGGTAACGGCTGATTATCTCAGTATCAGGATAATGTGACTGAGTGGGATATTGGGTCACGGTGCCAGTGACCTGGGGCAGCACTATAAAGTCGCCATGAGTGCGCACTGGCACAAGTCGGTACCTGGCGCTCGGCATTACTGAAATAGGGCAAGCAGTAGTTATCTCAGTATCAGGGTAATGTGAGCTGAGCGTCCGCCTTCCGTTCTGGTAGATCGTGGGAGTCGAACTCGCGGGTTCGAACCCTGGCCGAGTCAAACCAATAACTTTAAAATGTGTACTTGTCGCTACCTAGCCTGGCACTCTCCATTATTAGGATAGGCCAACGAGCAGTGGAATGAGGAAGACCAATTGACTGCTATTGAAATGTCCCCATCTTAATCAATTAATGTGCCCCCCCCCCCCCAACAAAAATGGTGCTGGCGGCCTGGGCCGTGTTCAGGGTCCGTATCGGAGGCGCCTCGGAGGTGGACCTGACGTCACGCTAGTCTGAACGGTAAAAGCAGTTTGTTGCCTCGAAAATGGCCGCCCCCATAGGCGGTGGCCATTTGCAATGGAAAAGCTGTGATTGGCTGAAAGCACTGAATGTGGTGGCCATTTTCGAGACGCTTTTCATCTCCAGTCTGAAAAGAGAGGCGTCTCCCAGACATCGCCGAGACGCACTCTGAACGGAAATAGGCCAAAAAGCATCGCCAAGACGTCTCCGTGCCGCCTCCGAGACGGACCCTGAATGCGGCCCTGGTCTCCCAGTGGGGCAACAACACTGTAAAAGTCGCCATGTGTGTGCACTGTCACAAGTCGGTACCATTCCTGATATGACATTTGATGTTGCCAAGACGGAAAGCTCCAACAAACAAACTAAGTGAGTGCACTGAGTGCGGCCATTTTGATTCGCCTGCAGGTGACGGAGTGGATGCAGGGTGTGGGGCTTCCCACAGTCAACCAGGAGCCCGACATCGCAGACTGCCTCAGTAAGGCTGAGATCCTCAAGAACCACTTCGAGACTGGCTTCCTGACCATTGCGCAGGTACTCTTACAGTATGCGAACAGTATAACTAGTTCCTGTCTTCAGCGACCCATGTTTTTTTTTTTTTATATATATTTTTTTTATTGAGGCTGTATTTATGCTGTCCATAGCATATAAGCCCGGGTACCCAGGCTTGTTTTCAATGCTGGCCTGTTGTAGTGTTGGTGTTATCTTACCACACAGCGAATCCCTGACATTGTGTGGATAATTGTTCAATGTGCAAATTTCTCTTGTTTTATTTGACTGTCCCTCCAATGAAAGGACACCTGCCATGTCAGGACAACATTGGTCTGGATGCAGAGTTGTCTGTTGATGACCGATATGACTGTGATTCTAAATTCAATCTAATATGTTTAGTTATTACTTTATTTATGGTAGTTAGATTTGAATATTATGGATACATATGTATGTATATATGTGATATATAATGCATTATGCATGTATAAAGGTACATAAAGGAATTATTATTATTATTAGTATTGTTATACTCCATAAGACCCAAGACTATACCGGTGGCAGTCACATTACACGTGCAGCTTCTAGGGTTTTAGGGTTGTTACTTCCTTTTTGGGGTTTGTGTACGGCTCTTTCAGGATTCATTCTGGAGGTTAATTCCTGAATTGTTTTCTTCCAGAACGTGCTGTGGCTGGCTGAGAAAATTCTCAAGAAGTTTGAGAGTGTGCTCCAGGAGTGTAGTAGTCCTTCTAAGCCCTCCTCCAGTAGCCAGACGTCATCCCAGACCACCGACCGGCTACAGAAGGCGGCCGTACTGGCTTACACCAGACAATTCCAGGTACTGCACTCACCTGTAGATTATGACCACATTTTCACTGTCAAAACTGACTCTTGAAATACACCGGGACATTTCCTATTAGAGGGAGAGTGGGTGGGGTAAATTTTTTATATTTTTTTATTGAGGCTGTATTTATAGTGTCCATAGCATATAAGCCTGGGTATTCAGGCTTGTTTTCAATGCTGGCCAGCTGTAGTGTCGGTGTTATCTTATCATACAGTAGCTGCTTAATAAGGTATTTGATTGCCTGCATTTCAGCAGCAGATAGATAGTTGGTTGGTCTGGTTAGTAATCTATGTTAATTTTTTTGGATTTTCTTGGCAAATGTATTTTATTTGTTCTACTCTTACTGCTAGACTAGCCTACTCCTATTTACATATCATAGGCTTGTACGTAGCTGTGTGGTGTGCTATCTGGCTACTTTTTGTATGGTTACCTTCCATTGGGGGTCCCGCTGGTGGGCCGTGACATATCACATGCCCCGTTGCAGTGCACCTTAGTGGAGGTTTCCTAGCTTTATTTTGCACAAATATTTTTTGTATGTTTTTAGGTCAGGAATTTGTCGTTCCTTTACTGTTTGGGCATTCCACACCTTGGCAGTGTGCTTCTCTCATGAGCTTTTATTTGGCTTCTGGTCTGCTTTAGTAGTGGCGCATAATTTGCTCTAGTAGCCCTTTGTGGTGTTGTTAGGAGTTTATTGTCTTGACTATAGCTGTATGCTAATGTTTTCAGATGAATTATTCTCCTATTTTCTAGCAGTTTTACTTTGGTTCTTTTGTGTATGTCATAGGTGGGGTGCAGCTTGTCTACTCTGAGGCAGATCTTCAGGGCTCTGTTTTGAAGTGTTTGCAGTAGTTTATTCATTCGACCATTTCATTCCTCAAGCCGAGGTACTTGTTTTTAACCAGAACATTCTTTTTGTTTTGAGGTGGGTGGAGTAAATATTTTATTCATCGGACCATTTCATTCCTCAAGCCTAGGTATTGGTTTTTAACCGGAACATTCTTTTTGTTTTGACGTGGGTCGGTAAATATTTTATTTATCAGACCATTTCATTCAACAGTGTCGAAGTGCTGGTCTCTGGGCCATGAATTGTGACAATTGTTTGCACAAATCTTGTAATCTTGATAACAAATGATGTTGATTCCGGGGGAAGTGGGAGGGGGGGGTCTAAGGGCCAGCTCAAACCACAGAACCTGCTGATAAGTTACAGTCCTATAAATCCATCAGTCTAGTCCAGTTGTTGGTATTTTTAGACATTGTAAGTTAATACTCAGACAACACTTGTTAAATTGGACTCGGTTGTTCCCAGAACCCAAATAAACAATTTCGAAGGATGAAATCAATAGTGAATAAGATCTGTTTCGAGGCTATCTAGTCAGATGGTGAGGGTTCTGGATTAAATTGTGTCGGGACTAACGAGAGGTGACTGTAGGTGTCATAGCGGCTGTGTCCTGACAACACAGGTATTCTTAGTTGCGCTGGTCCTTCAGTATAATGACTGAAGCAGAGACTCAGCATGCCGGGTCCCCCCCACCCCACCCCAGCACCTCCCTCGCTACAGATCGTATATTTTTAACTCACCATGTCTCCTGTTAACCAAACTTGGTAGAGTTCTTGCCATACATTTGTTTATAATGTATCAGTGAGATAGCCCTAGCAAATATTTTAACTGAGATAAGGTACCACTTTATGTATCACGGTGCATATGCATTCGACCAGACAGGATGGCCGAATGAGTTAGAGCGTCTGTCTCCCGGGCTGGTAGATCGTGGGGTCGTTGGTCGGAACCCTAGTCGAGTCAAACCAATGACGTAAAAATTTATACTTGTCGTTTCCTAGCCAAGCACTCCACATTAATAGGATAGGGCAGGGACTGGTTGACTCAGTGTCAGGATAATGTGACTGAGTGGGATATCAGGTCATGGTGCTGGTGGCCTGGTTTCCCAGTGGGACAGCACTATAAAGCCACCATGAGTGTGCACTGTCACATTTCGGTACCCGTCCTGATATGACCTTAGATGTTGCTAGGACGTAAAACAACAAATAAAGCATTTGTATTCACCATCTCTCCCAACAGCCACTGTGTATTCTGTAGTAACTGTGACCCTGCTTGCTGGATCTCAGCCCCAATCATTACTGAGCGGAATTCAGAATATCCATATTAAAAGCTGGTTCTTCTTCTTCATTGTGTCCTTCCACCAGTTATCTCAAGGGATTTTTCGAGCAGAGTTATGATCTTTATTCGTGGGACGTGCTCTCAGTGGTGGATGGTAGTAGCAGGATTTGCAATCAGATAGCTGATCCCAGGGCCGCGATATGGATGCTCCTGCTGTGGCCAGTTTGTCAATAGAAAGCCCGGGCCTACACTTTTACCGACCCAAGGGATTTTTAACCTCCCACACAACATAGACATGGTCTGAGAGCAACCAGCCTTTGATGATGCTGTAAGTTATACACAGTGGTGGAAATCCAAATTGGCAGAGGTGGGGGGGGGGGCATAGGGACTCGAACCATGACCCTCAGATCAGGCATCCGACCCAGTAAAAAGTCAGACACTCTAACCACTCCGCCACAGAGAACACTGGTTCTAGAATTCAACTATGCCTCTTTAAGCATTGAAAATTCCAACCTGTGACTGAACTGATTACTTATCCTCTTATTCATGTTAGCTCACCAGAACGAGGTCAGTCAGTTCAAATGAGGAGACACTTCCGGTTACTAATGATTGTTTCTGGTTGCCAGGCAACGGTGGAATACTTTAAGCGCGCAGTGGAGAAGAAGCACCAGGTCTACGTCAACGTCCATGCCTTTTTCCTCGGTGCCGTCAAGGTAGGTCTAAGACACTGTACAGAAACCAACCAATCACAAAAATAGTAATTACATTTACCAGACCGATGGAGTAGGGTGCCCGCCTATTGTGTGGGAAGGGGCGAGAAGTGCATGGTCTGTCATCATCATCATCATCATCATGCTGTCTCTGAGCTTCAGGTTTCTCTTGATGGTATCCTTGAACCTGAGACGAGTGCACCCTCTCTTTCTGTAACCAGAAGACAGTTGAGAATAGAGGATCTGCTTTGGTAGCATGTCTGATGACATACTCATGAGGTGTCCAGTCCACCGGAGATTCTTTTTGATCAGAAGATCTTCCATAGAGGGCAGCCCCACGGTCTGTACGGGGCCTGAAAAGTCTTGAATTGGAAAAGTCTTGAACTTCATTTGCCCCATTTCAAAGCCTCGAAAATCCTTGAATTTAACCTATTTTGGGTAAATAGTCTTGAAAAGCCTTGAATTCCATTAAACTGTCCCCACTTATCTAAATTAGTCAATTGCCATTCGCCATCGTTTAGTTTTTTTTCCTGAAATCCAAATGAAAATATTCTTGAATTTCTATTAAAAATAGCCTTGGAAAGGCTTGAATTCCATATCTTCACATCTGTACGGACCCTGGTAGTGGGATTAAACCCCGGTGTAGTCGAACCAAAGACTTACACACAAAATATATAAATCAATGACTTACTAAATTGATACTTTTCGCTACATAGTTTGGTGCTTGGCAAAATTAGAATTAAACTAGGGCTGGTTGGTTTAGTGTCAGGATAATATGACTGAATGGGACCTGGGGTCATGGTGCCAGTGGTGTGGTATCCCAGTGGGACAGTGCTATGAAGTCACCATGAGTCCATAAATCGGAACTGGTCATGATGTGACCTCCGGTGATACTAAGTCGTAAAACCTCATTCAAGCAACCAACCATGTGTAAATTTATACAACTCTAAGGGTGCTTATGCTAGTAATTGTGTGATTCAGGCATGATTTCGTTCAGATTTTCCTTTTTTTATATCAGGAGTGTTGGTGTATTTAAGGCAAGGGCTGGTTGGCTTCCTCTCAGGATAATGTGACTCAGTGGGACGTGCGGTCATGGTGCCAGTGGTGTGGTATCCCAGTGGGACAGTGCTATGAAGTCACCATGAGTGCATACATCTGTACTGATCAAGCAAACAACCATGTGTAAATTTATCAAAAATCGAGGAAAAGCTTTTATGCTAGTAACTGTATGATTCAGACATGATTTCAATCAAATTTGCCTCTTTTTATATCGAGTTTTTGGTGGATTTACTTTCGTTTATTATTTTATTTAACTTTAGGCACTACTTTTATGTGTTTATGACCCGTTTTTGCCTCAAGTAATTATAATGTATAAATGTGCCGGAAACTGCTAAATGAAAAGAAATTATGACCGTGAACATATATTCATTATATCCCTTGTCACGTATAGACAGATTATTTCAAATAGAATTTCGGGAATCTTTATGGATACTGTAAGCCACATATGTCCTTCTATGATTTATTACACCAAAAGCATGCCAAGATTTAACTTAATTATGCATGGAAATATTCACATATATATTATCACCACAATTGCATTCTAATTACGCTAGTGGGCCTAGTATTGCAATACCTCAGGGAGTTTGATGCCCCTGCCCTGCAGAGTTGTAAACCACTGCCTTGTGGTACAGGTTCTTGACAGAACCGAAGGCTAAGGGAGCAAACCCTGAACAGAAAACCATGTCACTGTGGCAGCATCAAGGGCGGTTGATGTATGGAACCCCCAACATCTCCCGACCAGCCACTGCAGGGACAAATAGTTTTGCGCCTGTCTGGACATGTTCTTGCCAGTGTGAAACCTCTATTTGCTCCCCGAGAGAGTGCCGCTGGTGACTTGCAAAAGACAGCAGCACTCCAACACTTTTGCAGGCAGCTTTCATGAAATGAGACCGACTCATGGACTCATGGACTCTCTCACAGCAGAGAGCTAAATGGAGAGCGGCAGTCAAGTAATGAAAGCAGTCTTTGTCGCATCGCGACCGACAGCATGATGATGATGATGATGAGTATGCCTACCTGTCTTCAACGGACAACTCTGCATACAGACCAATTTTGTCCTGAGAGTGCGTCTCTAATGTCATTGGAGGGACAATTAAACTAAACAAATACAGTTTGTACATTGAAAAATTGTCCGCAAATAGCAGCGGTCCGCCAATCACAGGGGTTACTGAAGACAGGTGTTATTGTATACCAATAGCAGTTGGATTATTTGTGATTCATACAGGATATTGTATTTGCTGTGGCATTAATGGATATAAAATAATTGATTAAAGTTGCATAGTCCGATGCTTTTGAGTTTCTGACATTTAAACAAATATATAAGTAGATTGTTATAATCGACCTTACTTCAGTTTGGAGTAACTTTTAATATAAATTGGATAACTTTAGAGAAATTTTAAATAAAAACATGAAAAAGATAATTTCGGTAAGCATGTCAAAATTCTGACACCATAGGTTTTAGCACTAATACGTCCTATTAGATTTCCTTGGCATGCCCCTTTATGTTGCCTGACATGTTTAATAAATACACCAGTATTTAAGTTCAACATTTAAATAAGTGTTTTGGTCTAAAGAATTTGAGGCTTTCATCGGAATATGCAACTTTAATTGGGCTCTTCTTTATAGAGGACATTCCCCAAATCAATCTCATTCAAATTAGTGCATGAATAAATTGCCTGACCCATTTTGATTTCATCGCAAATTATCTTTCACTGCATGTGTCATCGTTTTGTACTTTTAATTAAAATGGTATTAAATTATTTATGTGGCGTTTTAGTGCTTTGCATGGAACCTGTGTGTTTCAATATAATTGAATGGCACATGGAAATAAACAAAGCCATGGATTGCTTCCCTTCGGAAGGGGGGGAGGGGTAATTAATTACCTTACATGGCCGTGTTAAATTGGTAAACCATTTGGGATGACGTCAGATTGTTTTGTAGATGCTGCTTTTGCAATTTATTTTGTTTGTTTGTTGTTGTTTTACGTCCTAGCAACATCAAGGTCATATCAGGACGGGGCAATTTATTTTAGAATCTAACCAAAAAGGAGCTTTGCAATACTCTGGGAAATGACGTTGTAGAATGAGACAAGCTAATATTTCTGAATTTTGTTCTGGACTCAAATAATCTGTCAGAATTATATCCTGAGTTCCGCTGGTCCCTCGAGAATGACCGATGGTTTTGAGTTTCTGTCATTTTTCTGAGATAAATATATTCGGTGGATGGTTATAATCGACCTCAGTTTAAATTGAAGCTAACTTTGATTTAAAATGGCTAACTTTCGAGATATATGATGTGCAACCATGCAAATTAAATGTTGGCAAGCATGCCAAAACTCTGACAACATAGGCTTCCGAAGTAAGAGGATTTATTCAATTCACTCAGTGTTCCATTCTGTGTGGCGACAAATATTTAATAAGTGCACCAGTAGCTAAGTCAGACATGTAGAATCAAATCTAGATGATTGTTTTGGTTTTGAAAATTGAATGTTTTTATCAGACTATGCAGTTTTGTACAATCCTAAAAAAGTGTCGGTTGGCTTGGTTGTGGACATAATCACATGAATTCGCAATCTAACTGGCTAAATGTATCGTTCGCATACTTACCTATCATGCCCAGCTACTTTATTAGATCATTTAGATTAATCAACTTAAAAGTGATTTAAAGTTGCGTCATTCGATGGTTTTTAGTTTCTGCAATCATTAAAAAATAATTACATTAATGCTGATCGTTATAATTTACTTTAGACCAGTTGTCCGCGATTGAAATTTCCCCTTCTTAATCAATTAATGTACCCCCAACAAATAAAATAAATAAAGATTTACTGCTCAGGTATTCATTTACTGCTCAGGTATTCATGTTCCTCTGGAGGATGAAAATAGAGCTCGGCTTTGTCTTATAGCAGTCGATATTTACTCCTCATGACTAGTGACCTCGAGCATCACCTTTTTACTAAGGTAAAACAGGAAAACATTTTAGCCTTTTTGAGGGCAGCTGGACTGTACCACCTTATATAGTTTACTAAATGGATTCTATTAATTATTAATGAAACTTTTCCTTTTCTATGGGAATTTGTTTCCCTTGACCACCAATATATGATTGTGAGCTTTCTAATTTAATTAGTGTCTATTGGCACATAATTGATTGTCTGCTTTTACATGTAAAAGCGATGGTTTGAACAAAAAACAAACATTTCTCGCCGTGAATATGGCCTATGCTGCCGACACGGCGTAAAGCAACCACCAATCAATCAATCAAACCTCGAGCTTCAAGTCGGATATCGCGCAATAAGTGCTTAAAGCTACATAGTCCGATAAAAACATTACATTTTATAAACCAAAACGATGACCTACATTTGATCTTACATTTCTAATTTAGATACTGGTGCACGCCCTAAATATGTATTGTTGAATATAAGGGAATAATAAGTCAATTGATACCCCAGTCACACAAGGCCTGTGTTCGCTTATGATCGATTTACGACATCCATATGTCCTCCTTACCACTGCCTATGGCCTCCTTACGTGCTTGTGCCGCGAGGTCACCGACCTCCCAGCGACCATTTTGGAAATGTTGGTCATAAGGAGGATGAAGCTGTTGCACTTGCAACCTCCTTGTGACCAGTGCGGTGGGCGCCGGGTCACCATTGGTTGCCGACCTGGTGCCGACCTGGAGCTGCTGCCAGGGGGTCGACCTCTAGGTCAGCGAGTTGGCGCCGACCACTCGCTACCTCGCGCTGACCTGACGGCGAGCAGTCGGCCCCAACACCTGCAATGCCACGCCCACCGTATGGTTGGAGCCAGGTCACAAGCGGTCGCTGACAGGTTGCAAGCGGACGACAAAAACCGAAACAACCCCCAGATTTTACACCGACAAAGAGGTCGCTAACCCAGCGCAGACTAGTCGGTGCCGGGTCAGCACTGGGTTTTCACCGGGCTGGCACCAGGTGGCTAGGTCGGCACCAGGTCAGCAACCCGGCCCCGACTGCACTCGCTGACTGGTCAAGCCAGGTCAGTGACCTGGCACCGACCACATTTTTGAATCAATGTATCGAGTGGGACCCTGGGAGGTTGGCAACCTTTTGGTCGTAAGGAGGTCGGAGGCAGACGCTGGCTCTCATGTGACTGGGGTATAATTAACTAAACCTGTCACAGCTGAAGCCTATGGTGTCCAGTATTTTGAGTCCATGCCCAAGTTAATTTAGCACGTTTTCACTTCAAATATCTTCAATGTTGACCCTTTAAGATAAAAGTAACTTCAAACTACAGCCAAGTAGAGTGTGTTAGTTGGGATTTTACGTCCTTGCAACATTCATAGTCACATCAGGGACGAGGGCAAAGTAGATTATATGGTGATCTACAAAATATATTTTTCTAAAACATATGGCAGATAAAACTCAAAATCATCGGATTATGCAGCTTTGCTATAGTCGCAGCAGCGTAGGAGATGTATGTGCTACAGTTTGCTTGTGGTTTTGTTTGCCCCCGTTACAGACTTCGAATGTGGAAACCGAAACTAATCTCTCAATATACAGACAGTTGCAGCAGGTTAGTGTTAGTCCAGGAGCGCATGCGCAGAACCACGGCGCACACCGGATGTGTTCACTTCGTATGCGCGTCTTAACTACTCTGCGGCCATGTTGGTTTCAAGATCAGAATGTAATGTTTAGAGCTTTAATCTGATTCTTCCCAAGTGTAAAGATAATAGAAAATTAATAGAAGTAGATTATTATTGGTATATTGACAGTCTTCTTAAATGATGAGATAATTAAAAATAATAGAAGTACATTATTATTGCTATTATTATCACACGAACTAATTCCAATAGAGCCTCATAACCCCCACTTATTCCTCCCCCCCCCCCATTATGCTAATGACACTTTTTTTATGACAAAATTTGATAGGGGTAACTAAAATCCTTTATTGAGACCAGTACGATTTTGTTTTGATTGTTTATCCATTTGATGTTTCTGATAATAATTTAATATTCTAAAAAAGGGAGGGGGGGGGGGAATGATGTTATAACCAGTATCATTTTTAAACACTAGTACCATTTATAAAGAATTTGACATATCTGATAATAAATAAATAGGTAAGTAGTATTCCAAATATCGAGAAAAGGAAGTTATAACAAATATAACTCATGACCTTTATTGTTGAGATTCATTTTGGCGAGAATCGTTTGATATACCTGGCAACAATTATATATTATTCCAAAGGGGGGAAATGAAGTCTTATATGATAATTAGATATCTGATAATAATTAAATATTATTCAAAAGGGGAAATAAATGATTTTGAAACCAGCATAGCTATAAGAAAACTCACTTTTTTCATGTGTTTACATCTGAAGAGTTCAGGCGCAAAACTACGTAAACCTCAATCCAAAAATGTACTTTAAATAAAAGATTTTTCCGTGAAAATAAGTTTAATTCTCATTAATTTCACTTCTCATATAATCATATGATTATGATACAATGAACAAAAAAGTAGGAATATAACAAATAAACTTTTTGTAGGTTTGATTCCAATGTTTATCTCCATTTTTGCATCGGCCTTTACATGGTTTTGCACCTGAACTCGTCATCTCTACTTCCATAAAACAGCTGCCAAATGTTTGACAAAGTTGCTTAGGATGTTTATTTTGTGGCATATATTTATTTGCTTTCATCAGTTTTATTATATTATGTTTGGGTTTTTTTATGCTCTTGGTTTACTGTGCATATACCTGCTTAAAGAGAAGAATTGATGGTTATGAACTGTTTTACTACCAAAGTGGAATTGGGTGTCAGTTTAATTTATTTACAAATGGGTGATGGTTTAATTCCTGACTGAGAACTGCAGTGAAAATGGCTTTAATTTGTCAAATATTGTCCTTCCGCCATCAATCTGGACTGTTTTTGGTAATTATGCGTTATTCATCAGTATTGTCACTCATAATGCCATCACCTCTGCCAATTTGGATTCCCATCGCTGTGTATAACTTACAGTGTCATCAAAGGCTGGTTGCTCTCATGCCATGTATATGTGGTGTGGGAGGTTAAAAATCTATTGGGTCGGTAAAAGTGTAGGCTTGGGCTTTCTATCAACCAACTGTCTAATGGTGAAAACAAGACTATTCAGACTTATCCATGAAAGGCAGTATAAATCTTCAAGAAAAAAGATAATTGATACATGACGATTATGGGGGGGGGGGGGGGTCAAATACTAAATACTCAATATGCTGTCAATAATAATATGTGGGTACATAAATGTATTGGTATATATAAATAGTCTATTTTCTCTGTGACCTTTCTTTGTCTTTATTTAGTTGTGTGAATTATCAAAATGACCGAACAATCTTTGATATTTCATGGTGACACCACTTACACACTAACGTAATGTCTGTAATTTACTCTAATTAAGAGTGCACGTCGATTTACACATACCATATAAGGAGTGGATCTTCCTGAGCATGGCATTTCATCTCAGCGAAAATAACACAGTTTTGTTTCCTACATGTTGACAGCATGTGTTGCTACCATCATGTTGACAACATGTGTTGCTACCAGCAAGTTGACAGCATGTGTTGCTACCAGCATGTTGACAGCATGTGTTGCTACCAGCATGTTGACAGCATGTGTTGTTTCCTGCGTGTTGACAGCGTGTGCTTTTACCAGCATGGTGACAGCATGTGTCGTTACCAGCATATGTTGTTGACAGCCTGTTTTTCCCAGCATGTTGACAGCATGTTTTGTCATCAACATGTTGACAGCATTATGTTGTTACCAGCATGTTGACAGCATATGTTGTTACCAGCATGTTGACAGCATGTTGACAGCCTAATTGTTAGCAACTGATTAACATCATTTGTTCCTCGTGAATGAAATGAGCGCAATATTGCATTCATTACATGACCTCTGTCAGTTCACCTGTTTAGTTGTATACTTATATTTATATCACTTCCATTTCCTAGTTATTTATTTCTCATAATCATATAATGTAGAAGCCTTTCTGTATGTGTTCACTGAACACAGTCACCAAATTGATTGAGTTCAATGAGCAGGGCGATGCTCACTGGCTGTCAGTACTGAGAGAACAATGGACAGCAAAGCACACACCCCTCCCAGGGCACCAGCCAATCCCTGTACTCACCCTTTTCCCGCTCTGATTGGCTGGCCTCGAACCCAACAGCCAATATGGCTCGACCTCGCCCTGCTGCTCTTCTTCGCCCTCCAATGTGCTCTCACTGCTAACCGTCATCTGTAAAGCACCTTTTTTTTCTACCCATTCACCCAAACCTATGCTTGATTAAATGAAACATACTCCAATCAGGGGAACAATTAGATTAATTAACTATTTTACCTTGTATCAGCTAAAACAACAAAAAACTAACTTGTAAATTTATACATCATGTCATGGTTTTACTGTAGCTCACAGTAGAATGGCTCCTGCTAGTGAGGGCGATCTACTAAATTTACATTATTATTATTGCATTGTTATATAACTTCAGTATAGACTGCTTCTTCTACCGATTGATGCATATAGTTAGTGTTATTATTTCATTTAGATATTGTTGTTACTGATATGAATATGTGTATAACTAGTATATCAAACTGGTTTCTCCGACCTGGAACTAGGACACAAGCCAAGTCTTCCTTTCCAAATAGCCTTGACAAACCTTGAACAGTCTTGACTTAGTTATGACCCCCCTCCCCCCCCCCCCCCCCCCGAGAGCGTGTATATAAATGAGAGGGACAACTCCCGCGAAAATCGGTAACACAGGCTACAGTGGCGCCTCTCGCGGTTATTGTTGAACAAGCTTTGAGTTTGACCGTACGTGCAGTGCAAAACATTACTTTTATTCAAAATTAATAGAAATGCAGAAGCCTAAACTTATCAATTTAATATAATCTATTCATTGAATATGTTTTCTATATGTATTCCAGTCAGTTTGTTTCTATGTGGTGTGGTTTTAGAGATATTTCACTTTTTCTGTAGAAAGATTGCTGACGGCCATTGACAATTCATTGAGTTTGCCGGTACGCACAGGGCAAAACGTCAGTTTTATTCAAAATTAATATAAATGCAGAATACTAAGCATATAAATTGAATATAATGTGTTTATTAAACATTTGATCTGTTGGTCTGCCAAACAGTTTGTTTCTAAATTGTGCGGTTTTAGAGATATTTCACTTTTTCTGTACGAATATTGCTCACGGCCATTGACAATGCCTTGAGTTTGACAGCTGTGTCATATACTGTTCAACAACCACCACTTGGAGCGCCACAGTCGACAGCTGTTATGGCCCTGTCACACTACGACGTAATGACGTCAGCGTAGGGAGAACGTGAAGAACGTTGAACTTCTCGGCGTAGTACGCAAATTTGGGCAGAAGTTGAACGTGGATGCAACGTAGTGGACGAGAACGTAACGTCGGTAAAGCGTAGTGATACCGTCATTCAACGAGAGAGGACAACGTCACTACGTTCACGGAACGTTATGAACGTTATTCCATCGCCAGAAGAACGTTAGTGACGTTAGCCACGTCATGAGACGTTGAACGCACGTTGAATGCACGTTCTCCTGACGTTCTCCTGACGTTCTCCTGACCCACTCCCATTAAGCCTCGTAGGCATTTGCACTCGGTTTAATCAACGTGAACGTAGTGGAACGTAGTTGAACGTAGTGAGCAGCGTTGGAATAACGTCCGTTTAACGTCATGACGTTCACTGAACGTGAACAGAACATACGGCGAACGTAAACCTTACGTTCGAGCTACGTGGAAAGTTTTGAACATGTCCAAAACCTTGACGTAACTCGACGTAACACGACGTAATGTGACGTAGCTCGACGTCATTCTAACGTCATTATGACGTCATCATGACATAACCCAACGTAATGATGAAAAATGATCACGTTAGGCTCACGTTGGCTCGTTACGTCGCAGTGTGACAGGGGTATTACACGGTCTAGTATGAGAGTTGTCCCTCTCATCTATATACACGCTCTCTGAGCCCCCCCCCCCCCCCCCACCCCGGCCCCCTCAATAGTTGATGTTTACTTTTTGTGCTGTGTGGGGGGGGGGGGGGGGTGTAAAACAACAAACACAAGCCTTGATTTACTTTGAGGCCTTGCTTGTTGCAGTTGACTAAGTGGTACCGGCGTACCCTAAGCTTCCTGCCGGTGCAGCTGCTGGTTCCCGCGTCGCAGACCTCGGCAGGTCTGCCGAACAGGGCGGCGGCCTACACCAGCGCCGCCTGGCGAGCTGCCGTCGAAGACTTCCTTCTCCACCACCCCCTGCCACCGGCCGACAAGCTGAGCAAGATGAAAAATGTGATCCCCGTCATAGACAACATTGGCATCAGGAACCAGGCCAGACTGCTCATATCCCGGTAAAGCATCAGTCACAGTACAGCTTGCGACCACTTTGCGACCAAAAGCTGGCAACCTCCTTGCGACCAAAGCAAAAAAAGGCAGAAAAAAGAATGGTCGGCGACCGTTTTGGTCAAAAGGTGGTTTTACTGCAACACCTGCAACCTCCTTGCGCCCAAAATGGTCACCCGGAGATCGCAGACCGATTGTGGACCGATCTCCGACCACTTTGCGACCCATGTGGAAGGTTGGGAGTTCAAATCCCACCCGAGTCAAACCAATGACTTAAAGAAGATATGTCACTATCTATCATGGCGCTCGGGATTATTAGGATAGGACAAGGACTCGTTAGCTCAGTATCATGATATAATGTGACTGAGTGGGATATCAGATCATGGTGCCAGCGGTCTGATTTCCCAGTGGAGCAGCACTATAAAGTATGCACTGTCATAAGTCGGTACCCGTCCTGATATGATCTTAGATGTTGCTAAGATGTAAAATCCTAACAAACAAAGGCTAAAACCATATCCTTTAAAGGTTGACCAACACCCCAGTCACACTACCGCTTTCGAGCACTTTGCAACCACCTTAAACTAAAGAACCCACACTCACCAGTGACGTCATTGCAATCAAAGCAATGGATGCCGACGATTGGGCATCACTGGTGACTGTGGGTTCTTTGGTCTAAAGTGGTCTCAACGTGGTCGCAAGCTGTAGTGTGACTGGGGTGTAAAACATGACTAAGGCAACAGTTACTGCACATGTGGTTTTTTCCCACAAGATCCATGATCGAATATGACTGTTTATCAACCGGCTGAAGCTGAATTTGGTCGGATTTCTTTGGTGATACAGTACAACCCCGTTAAACCAAGCTCGGTTAAACCAAATGATCGGTTAATCCAAAGTCTTTTCAGCGGGCCTGCAAAATACTACCATTTATCATATAAAAAAGTTGGTTAAACCAAAGTCGGTTAATCCAAGTTATCAGTTAATCCAAACAGAATTGTCGGGCCCCAGGCCACTTCCGGTACAATTAGATGAAACTTTCATTTGGTTATCAGGTCATCTGAGACTTTTTATATGATAAATGGTTTTATTTTGCTGGGCCACTGAAAAAGTTTAGATTAACCGAGTGTTTGGTTTAACCGAGCTTGGTTTAACGGGGTTAAACTGTATATACATTAAAAACATTAATCAAAGTGTCCACATACATTGTATATTACATTCATATTGCACCCACGTTTTTGCCAAAGCCAAGTCAAAGTCGATGCCAAAGCTTGGGTAAACCAATGATCGGTTAATCCAAACAAGTTTCTAGGGTCCCTTCAAGTTTGGTTTAACGGGGTTATACTGATAAATATATATATTATTGTTTTAATGATGGTTTATTTACCCTATAAAATATGTTTCAATGCTGAACTATACTAGTACCATTTAACCGGTGATATTTTTGTCATTTAGGCCAATTTTAACTGAACTAATGCTAATACTTCAGAATATCTAGCTGTCTAGAGTTGGGGCTAGAAGCAGTGATACAAGGTCCACAATACCATATCTGAAATTTTGAAATCTGAAAAGTTCGAAAAGCTGATGGTTTGTTTTCCCCAGACAGCATAAAATAAATAAACTAATCCTATTCATAGTCTGTATTTATCCAATTTAATGTGAGTATTCATGTTTTTGCTGCAGTATTAATGTTTGAATAAAGGGAGCTGCTACAGACTTTACTGGGGTCTGGGGCATGTGTAAGTCCACGTCTGTAAATGTGTATGCAACTGACACTGGTCAACATCTGGGGGAGGTGAGATGGGCGAGATGGCGCCACGGTTAAAGTGTCATATCTTACGGAGGATAACAATAATAATAAGTAATATTCCCTGATGTATCTGTATACTAGGTATGCGGGTAATGTAGTACCTATCTGCTAAAATACCTCAGGGAGTTTGATGCCCCTGCCTTGCAAAGTTATAAACCACTACCTTGTGGTATAGGTTCTTGATAGAACCAAAGGCTAAGGGAGCAAACCCTAACAGAAAACCATGCTTCCATGGCAGCATTAAGGGCGGTGATGAAGGGAACTCCCAACATCTCCGGGCCAGCTACTGCAGGGACAAATAGTTTGCGCCTGTCTTGATGTGTTCTTGCCGGTGTGAGACCTCTATTTGCTCCCCGAGAGAGTGCTGCTAGTAACTTGCAAAAGCCAGCAGCACTTCAGCACTTTGCAAGCAGCTTTTATGAAATGCACAACTGCACGAAATAGCGGCGGTTAAGAAATAAAAGCAGTCTTTGTCGCATTGCGACCGACAGCATGATGATGATGATGATCTTTATACTCGCATAATTTGTTATAATCACATATACCTTTATTCTGAAAGCTGAAAAATTCGGAATTTGAAAAGATAGGTTATAATGATCAACTGAATACATTCATTTTTTTAAATTAACTCGAAACCATCGGACTACGCAACTTTAAAGCGATTTAGTTATTTAGTGTCTGTATTAAGTTTATCGCAGGCATTGGATTGAATGTGGTTGAAATCTTATTGATTTATTATCTTGTAACATGACTGATTTAACTTTTTCAGAATTACGGTCATTCGCCTTCTGCTAGTGACCCCAGAGCACCTGACTTTACATGACCTTCAGGATGTGCTTGCCTGGCGTGATCAGGTCACCAAAGGTCAAGATGAGATCTACCTCAACATGACCACCAGTACGCTAGACCTCTCGCACCTTACGGATGTTGCTTACAACAACTATTCCCAGAAAGGAAACCTCAGCGAACGCGAACACCAGCCACATATGGAATCTGAAGTGAAATCCTCCTCCACAAGTGACAATGCAATTATGCGAACACCAAAGTTACGCCTTGGGAATGGAAATGCGAGAGTGTGCTTTGATGAGCAATTAACGGATGATATTCAGTCAGCTCACACTAGGAATGGACATCATAAGGAGCACCAGGACTCAGCGAGGCAGAGTGAGCACAACATTGCGCAGGCGCATCGCCCTCCACTAGTCCCAAAGTTAGATCTACGAAGCATCAAGTCTCCAGTGATGCAACAGAGTCCCTTTCAGAGAGGTCAGTTCCTCGAGCGACAGCGGTCCTTCGGTATCTATGGTGATGTCGATGACCCGGAGAAAATGGCACAGAGGAGGAGGCGGCTTGTTTGTGCCATTCCGCATGGCGCCATGGCAGTGGACGCTGGAGGGGGTGTTGCTGGTGCGCAGCAGTCGATAACTAAGGAGCTCTATGATGTTGCTGGACCACAGCAGTCGGTAACTAAGGAGCTCTATGGTGTTGCCAGAGCGCGACAGTTGATAACTAAGGAACTCTGTTATGTTGCTGGAGCACAGCAATCGGTAACTGAGGAGACCTCTGGTGTTGCCGGAGTCCAGCAGGCGGTAGCAAAGGAGCTCTATGTGTCTCTGGGTGGGACAGAGGCCTCATCTGGGTCATCGCAGCTGCCAGTCTCACTTAAGCACATCAATCTCAACGCACTTGAGAAAAACCTGCCGCAAGCCAAAGAGAATGTTGAACACCGAACAATGCAGCCGACCGCTACCAGTCACAATATTGAACATCGAAAGGAACGCTTGCACAGTTCCGAAAGCCTGGTGGATTCTGGCATTGCAAATACGCAGAGCAGTACGGAAGGTTCTAGGGTGTCGGATAGCACCACTGGGCTGAGTCCTAACCTCAGTGTAGGTCACGGACACGCGAACACCCTCCAGCAGAGTAATGGACGCTCGCCAGGACGAGGTCATCCCGAACATCGAACCCAGAGCCGCGATCCCAGGGTTCAAGGTCATGAGGTCACGGTCATCCAAGAACGTGATCACGTGGTTCCTGATCAGTGTGATCTGAGCATGAAACACCCAAATCAAATTCACAGGAACCACGATAACATCAACAAGTCAGGTGACCAACGCCAGGCTCAGCTGTTACAGGCAAAGAGTCTCCCAGATCTGACCTACGAACAAAATGGACGCCTAAGCCTAGTGCAGAATAATGTAGACATCATCGTGAACAGCGTGCTGTCACCGGAGGAAAAACTCAAGCTGATGGCCACTATGTGTGAGTGCGACAGCGTGCATAGTGGTAGCAACGTATCTGCAGATCCCGTCAGCGCACCTCTATTAGCATTAGCCAATGGCAGTGCCAGACTTGATGATGAAGCAGGCCTGGTCCATGGAAGAGGTTCTGTGTCCTATAACCAGGCCGGCAGGTTGTCTAAGGTGCGTCTGCTGAACAGTTCGTTGACGTCACTTCCGGGTGGTGGCGCTGCAAATGCAAATGAAGCCGGTCCAGTTTCTTCTTCACCTTCACACTTTCCACAAACTCCAAAACCCACACGTGCTAAGCTAACATCCCCAGAGGCATCCCCTGCCTCACTCCACCCTGACCAGATTGCGCCATCAGTAATGAACCCACAAGGACATCAACAAAATCAACAACATCAACAACACAAGCACTCCATCCATCACCAAGGGCACATGGATCCTGAGCAACAGCAGATCGCGCAGCGTATTCCGGACTGTTATGACGGCAAGGCTGCGGATCAGGTGCAAATACAAAATGGCCGCCAGCCTGGTCCGGCAGAAGCGTTCCTGCTTTCCCAGCATGCGCAGGGTTTCAGTGGTGGATGTGAGAAGGGCACTGCGCATGCGCCTGGTTTGGGAATCGACATCGAGGCATGGATGATGATGAACCAGGAAGATGGCGGCAGGCGGCTGCTGCTGACGGAGGTGTCGGACAGGGAGCAGGCGGAGAATGGGATGGCGGAGTACGTCGAGAAGTTGAGGCATGCACAGGACAGCAGGTAACTAGCTGACTTTACATTTCTGATAGGACTGCATGAATGTGCATACATCCAGTACTACCTGGATGTGTATGTTGGGAAAACAGAACTTTGGTTATATCATGCAAGATAATAATAAGTAACTACAGAATATTGGTCATTATTATTATTATGCAGGTTAAGTGTAATGTATGGTCATGCAGGTTAAGTGTAATGTATGGTCATGTAAGGTAAAGATAAGGAATTGAATATCAGTCCTCATACAAGTTATACTATCATGTTAAGTAAAAATAAGCAACTAGAGAACACCAGTTGTTGTGCAAGTTAGAGTATCATGTAAAGTAAAGATCGGCAACTACAGGACACCATGAGTCATCGTGCAGGTTAGAGTATCATGTAAAGTAAAGATAGGCAACTACAGAACATCATCAGTCGTCATGCAGGTTAGAGTATCATGTAAAGAAAAGATAGGGAACTACAGAACATCATCAGTCATCATGCAGGTTAGAGTATCATGTAATGAAAAGATAGGCAACTACAGAATATCATCAGTTGTCGCGCAAGTTAGAGTATCATGTAAAGTAAAGATAGGCAACTAGAGAACATCATCAGTTGTCATGCAGGTTAGAGTACCATGTAAAGTAAAGATAGGGAACTACAGAACATCATCAGTCGTCATGCAGGTTAGAGTATCATGTAAAGAAAAGATAGGCAACTACAGAAAATCATCAGTTGTCATGCAGGTTAGAGTATCATGTAAAGTAAAGATAGGCAACTACAGAACATCATCCATCATCGTGCAGGTTAAAGTATCATGTGAAGTGAAGATCGTGAATAACAAAATAAAAAAATTTTAACTTGAATAATAACTACACAACATTCACATTAAAATATTGTGCACAGAAAAGATAGGGAGCGATCAGACGATAGAACACCAGTTGTCACACAGGTTAAAGTATCACGTAAGGAAATAATAAGCAACTACAGAACGTGATATTATATTGTGAAAGCTTCAAACTGTTGTGAGTATTGCCATGATGACTGAACTTAGGAACTGATGGGAACCTAATTAGCTTGGTGTTACCAAAAGACAATATATGACAAGACACGCCACTCAGTGCTTTCATATAGGAATTTCTTAAATAATCATAAGCCGTCTTCACACGGGCAATGTAAATCGATTCGTAGAAATCGACTTGCCTAGTTTGACGCACATTTCGCGTGTGAACGGGCGTCTGAGTCGAATTAGGGCTGAATCGATTTCTGTGATCCCAATACTGTAAACCACTTGTGGAGGTCGATTACGTGAGTCGATTTCTGTGAATCGATTTATTTTGCCCGTGTGAACGCAACCGACTTACTTGAGGCAGATTAAGGATGTCACACTATATAATATAATTTGGTCTATGAAACCGCTAGCTGTGCACAGATATTTTTTTCATCATTTATTTTTAGGGTTTCACTGCCCAGCAGAAGTTTTGACCATTCCAAACCAATACGATTCAGTCCATACATATCTAGGTCGAACCCACACTCTCTCGTGCCGACGTCGACGAACCCAAACTGGCGCTGGTTAGTCTGGACTTGCTCATGCGCAGATATCCACTTCCGCCTTAAACCAACTCAAAGCACTGCCCGTGTGAACGCGAAACACTTTCAAACTAAATCGATTCATATGATTCGCCTTGTCTAAATCGCTTTACATTTTGCCCGTGTGAACACGGCTATACAGTGGCATCATCCCATGGCAAACAAGGTCCATTGTCTTTGATCAGGTGTAGTAGTAGTTTTCTTACTCAGACATAATCACAAATTTTATTTATGTATGGCAAAGATTAAAGTGCTTAAAATATGTTTGAACTTTACTATACTATAATATTGTTTCATTATTAATATTAGGAGATAATATACTATAATTGTTGTACAATGTCTTTGAGGGTACAACAGTCAGGGTAGGCTAGGGAACCTGTTCCCTTGTTTCAATGGTATAGCAGTCAGGCTGGGCTAGGGTACCTGTCCAATTACTTTGTTTGCTTATTTTACGGGAACGTGCTAAGTGGCGCGTCTTGTCATACATTGTCTTTGGTGTTACCCTTTCTATATCGATGCATATTAACCATTTCTGAAACACTTCAAACCTGCTGACATGTTGCTTTGATTAAATCACTGAAGAAATTGGCTACATGTTATATGCATACAGACTGTCATGTCTATAATTTTCTCAATATTAAATATAATGCATGATAGATTTCATTCGCATTATGATGAACTACAACGGTTATTTCGTATATATTCTGAGCATTACACATATGTATGCATTCAAATTTTATGTCAGATTGTAAGTTATATAGTTTTGCCTTGCATTTCCTTATATATATATAATTATGTGGTCTATTTTAGGCACCATAAGGACATAATATCATACTCAATCGGGCACTCATAACAGTGCACTAAAGGTTTGAATCAAAGTATGCTTCTCAGAATGATAATTTGTTGAACAAGATTGTTTATTTAGTTTTATTTAAAGTTTGTTAAGATAATATATTGCATCCAATGAAAGAATGCTAGGTGTGTTTGTATGTGTGTTGAAAAGGGACCCAGTGCTTATTGAAACACAAACATATGTACACGGTAGGACAATAAGGGTTGCCCGGGGAACCTAGTTTACTTGGTTGGGCAGGTGAAGTACCCAGTAACCTCCCCGAATGGGCAAGTCATTATTTCTCTTATCTGCAATAGCAGATTTCCGTTTCAATTGGCTGACTTGGGCTTGGGAAAGTAGTTTTGCCATTCGGCCAAGTAGAAAATTCAGTCACTTGCCCGCAAAAAAAGTTACTGTCCCACCCTGACAAATTACGTGACACGTCAGTGACACACCCTTTTGACCTTCATCCATTAAGCAATGTAGGTCAGCTGTCACTGGCAATACGTGCATTCCGAAGTACTGTCCGCTGGTCCTTGAACCTTTGACCTTGTGTGTTTGCACCACCGGAAGTGTGGGTGTATATCCCTCCTAGCATTGTCCCTCTCTATAGACCCTATATGTGGTAAAGTTAATTTGAACCCATAAACAAGTGGTTCCTGATGACCAAACTCAGTAGATACTTTGCCCTACATTTGTTTTCAAATTGAGTTGCAGTGAAATTATGCGAATAACTTTTTTTTTTATTGAATCAAAACACCACGTCATGTGTGTATGTGCAGCAGTGTCCAGTACTGCAGTGTGCATCACAACCCCACACCCCCACACACACCCACACACACACCATCCCATGTCCTCCACCCCTCCCCAATAACTATGCTAGCTAGCATCGCCACTGGCCTGACTATAGATAAAGGATTCACCCGGTACTCGCAGTACACGGGTGAATACCAGCCCTATATAAAAACGGTCGAAAAAGTGGGTTAATGAAATGAGAGCCTAATTTCACAATCTAAGAAGTAACATTTATTCTTTGTAGATGTCTTCATATTTACCCGCTACCTTTGAGTTGAAAAATATAATAAAATATCTAGTTTAATAAAATTTAAAAGTGAAATCAACGGCATTCTAGCGCCGGCATCTTGTCTTTTTGCATTTTCACCCATTTCACCAACTCTGTGCCTATATATGTAGCCATTTGAACCTGGAACCACAGTTTCTAATTCCTGTCCCATACTAAAGCTATTTTCGCCCGTATTTACACTACGTTGTCATTCACCCGTGTACTACGAGTACCGGGTGAATCTTTTATCTAGTCTGACTAGTGGTCGAATGAACACCAACTTGTGTAACTCAGAAGTAATGCATTAAGTTCAACACACAAAATGCATGATTTCACATTATTAAGTTTGGCATGTTGTGTGTTTTGATAGAATATGTAGGTCACTGCAATGACCAGAAACCATCCTACACACTGACGCATGCCTCAAAATGTCTCCTTCCACATGTACTACCCACCAACATGTGGTTCATATTCAAAACCACGCTGGCCACGTATGCTTTTTATATATCTATATTTAAGGAGAATGAATTCCTGAGTAGGTTTCCTAGGCTCAACTAACAATGCATTGCAGTCTTCTGTCCTTTGCCATCCTTGATACATTTACATGGTGTTTATAGTTCATGACTCAGCACATTGTGCAGTGCTTTGTGACTTATCTATTTTGGAATCTGCTCCACATAGATGAAAACAGAGTGTGCCTTTGTTCGCATTGATTTGAAACTGTTATCTACGTTATCATTTATTTTACATCTCCATAAATGGTAGGGGGTGGGAAAAGGGAATTGATATTTTACAGTAAGAAGGCATTTAGCTTGCGAGTGCTTGGATTATGATTACAAATTGATTGTTGTTTAAATTGGGGAGAGAAGTGGGCTAGGTTTACCAACGGTAGCAATGGTTATGCAAATCTACTTAATTAAAAAATTAAATGGAATATAGAGGAAAGACAAAATATGTCACCAAAATTCGAAATTTCTTTTCCGAGGTGGCTTTCATCTCTGATTAGTAACGAGATTTGCGATATCCCTAAGGCATGTCTGAGATGTCAATCATTGGTGCTGCTTTAGGGAAGCTGAAGAGGAAGACCTCGTCCAGGCACGCGCCACTCTGGAGGACCTGAGGGTTCAGGAGGAACAGTTCAAGCAGCAGGTGGTGGAGGACTCCCTCACACGCACCGAGCAACTACTCCAGGTGGAAGAAAACATAATACTAATGGGCCTGTCACATTACGGCGTATGGCGGCGGCGTATATAAAACGTACCGATAAAATTTGAAAACCGTTGCGGGACGATGTATGGTGACCTTTCTGCACTGATATGAGTGTATGCATAGGGTGTGAGTAGCATATGAGTAGCGTGTGAGTACGTATCAGTTTTCGGCGCATACGCCGTCATATGCCGTCATACGCTACAAATACGCTGTATATGCCCGGTCCCTCCCTCCCCCTCTCTCCCTCCCTCCCTCCCTTGTGGCACCTTTATATACCGAGAGCATACGCCGGGCATACGCTGAATATACGCCCTTGTACATGCTGAGAATACGCTATGAATACGCTCAAATACGTTACATGCACGCCAGGCGTACACTACATACGCTATAGATACGCCGAAGGAGCGGTTTTAGCATATGCATAATGCAAGACGGCATACGTATAGCATATGCGCAACATATGATGGCGTACGCTTAGTATATGCATAGCATATGACGAGCGTATGAGCCTTACGTCGCCATACGCTGAAAAATTGTAGCATGCCCAACAAATTTTAGGACGGACGCGCGTATGACGGCGTATGAGGGATACGTCGGGCGTATACGACGTATGCGCAATGTATGCGAAGCATATGCAAAGCATATGATGGCGTATGTGACGCAAGCCGATACGCCGACATACGCTTCCGCCATACGCCATAATGTGACAGGCCCATAAGTGCCTAGATAGTGTTGATAATGCATTCTCTATGGCGATACAGTAAAACCTCTCTAACCGACCACCTCCACAGATCGACTAGTCCCCTATATAATGATCACTTTATTTGGGTCCCAAACGATCACCCATACAATACCATTGTAATGAAATCAAAAACTCCCTAAGCCGACCACCTCCCTAATTGGACCTAAAGTCGGTCCCATGGTAGGTCCATTTAGAGAGGTTTTACTGTATATCCATTGCAACAACCCCCAGTGGCCTTTCCCGATCGGATACAATTGATATCAGACTGTAGCTAGTGTGACATCACTATTTTTTTGTTATTCTGGTTATTTGCTCTGGTTAGTTCAAATGTCCGTTTCTATATTAGATTTGAAGGCTGAAGGAATTTAATAGATGCTTTATCACCCTAATATGGGGTTTGAGTTCTTTGGGATTCTGGAATGAGTATCGACTTTGGCTTTTGCTTCAATCGATCGATAGTCACCTAGAGACACTCGGGCTTCAAACCCCATATCAGGCAATAACTGTTTATTGTAGTATGACAGAAGGAGTATGAATCTGCATCATATGTAGTTCAGGGGAAGCCATCCTTTTTTTTATTATTAAATTGTCTGAATTATGCTTGAATTAATATTGAATTAGCATTGTATTTCCCAAAGGTGATGCATTGTGTGATTATTGATTTCTTTTTAGCTTAAGATTATTTATTGAGGTAGGATAAATCTCAGAGCAATTCTGTTTTCCTGATGACACTGCTCCTCACCATGAGGTAGCCTATTGGTAATTCACTTTGTTAATTTTGTTTAATCCCATACAATTATATTCAAGCAAATGAAGCAATGTATATTCTCTAAAACTGGGCACAAAAAAAGTGTGACATGGAAACTAAAAGTGAAAACTTTCCAAATAATAGCAAAAGTCCTTCCAAATAATAGCCTAATCCAATTTCCTATGAAGGTTTGCATGTTGTGCATATATCAGAGTTGAAAAAAATTAGTTTCACTTTTTGAATTAGATCTTATACAAATTGAGCAATACATTAATATCACTCGTGTAACATGAAAATCAAAGACACATCCAGAACCTCATTTCAACATACACAACCTAGTCAAACAAGATTTGATTGATTACCGTAAAGCAGACAAATAATTATTTGACTTGCTATCAATAAAACAAAGACTTAATTATCAGCATCGTAAAGTGGAGACCAAATATGTGGTGCCCAGTAATAATTGGTAATAATCAGCTGGCTGGCCTGAATTATCAAGTCTTAGAACATATTAATGTTAATAGTATTAATTCAAATATTGCTACTTTTTTAGAGTAATAGGATTTCCTTATTAATTTTTTAAAAAAATTTTTTTTAAAGCATATCAACACTGAGTTGAGTTTTATTTAACCGCCAACATGTAGTCAGGTAACTGTATTGCTTCCCCAGGGAGGTGATCTTCCAGCCAAGCAACCAGTGTTACATTAAATTGAAATTCATACTTATGCCCCCAAGAATAATTTAATCTTTTTCTATTTAAAAAAAATATATTAAAAAAATTAAATATACAGGAGCAGGAAGACCATCTCCGTCAGCAAAAGAAGATGATCCTGGAACCAGCAGATGATTTCCTGCTTACATCGGAATGCTCCCTCAGCTCAGGTACTCACACTTCCGACGGGTACCCGTTACCACGCTCCCCGGGCTCCCCGCCTCCCCACCCCGACGCCCCATACCGCAGCAGCCGCAGCGTCTCCCCGCCGAGAGCCGCGGTGTACGACAGCAGCGCCAGCGCCGAGAGCGGGGTTTTCACGCTGAACAGCGCCGACTGGCAGCTAATCAAGGCAGCGCGCTCTGAGCCGGATAACTGCGAGGAGGGCTCCGGCGCGCAGCCGCGGGCGCGCTGGTTGGGTTGCGCAGCCGGGTCAGCGCTGATGATGACGCCGGATGAGCTGCTCCAAGGTCGAGCTGCTCTGAGTGAGAAGTCCGGCCGAGTGGGTGCTGCTGCTGGCCAGGCGGCAAAGTCCGGTGTGGTGAGACAGATGGACTTCAGGGACATGATCAAGTCCACCAGGACAGGGAGCGATGGGAAGAATGATGGCGATGATGAGGATGATGAGGGGAATGAGGATGGTGAGGATGATGAGGGCATTAAGGATATTATGCATAATGACGGTAATGAGGATATTAGGGGTAATGGGGATATTGTGGATATTGATGGAAATGGGGATATTGAGGGTATTGGGGATAATGAAGGTATTGAGGATGATGAGGATGATGAAGGAAATGAGGATGCTGCGGACATTGAGGGTAATGAGAACATTGAGGGTGATGAGGATATTGATGGTGATGAGGATATTAAGGAGGAGGATGATAGGCAGAATCATCATCATCATGACCATCATCGTGGTCATTATGATGGTTGTGATGATCATGATGATCATGAAGATGAGAGCTGCGAGCAGTTAACAGCGTCTCTGCAAGTTAAGCACGCTGACTTCCACTCCCCCAAACAGGGTCTCCAGGATAGATGTGATGAATCCAGAGGTAACTTGCAGGTGAATGGCACAGCAGATCTAGGTGCTAGCCCAGCTGAACCCAATTCCCTGCCTAGCACAGCCTCTGCTTCTCCTGAGACCATTGGGAGTGGTTATGGTTCGGTTTTGGAGAAGGGCGGTGACGTGGAGGTGACCGGGGAAGGGGCCGTGCTGCCTGGGGAAGAAGGCGGTGAGTGTGTGCCGGATGGGAGAGATCATAAACGACATCATCATCGTCATCAGCATCAGCATCATCATCGTCAGATTCTGGGTTCTGGGAGCTCGACGCCAGCCGACTCCCCATCCCCACCACCCTCACGAACCGGAAGTCCTGGGGAGACGCCGCTCCAGAAGTGGCACAGCATTGACTGGTCAGTGATGGATGACGGCAGCATCGCAAAGCCCCAGAAGGACGTGAATGAAAACCTGACGGGTTGGGGGTGCGGGTTGGAGGAAGTGGGGAGTGTAGATGGACTGGTGAATGAGAATGAGAAAGAGCTGATCGCGACTGAGGCAGAGGAGGAGGAGTTAGTGGTCCCTAGGACAGAGTGTGCCACAAGAACTGATGCTGTTCACCAGGCAGCAACAAGTGTTGCACGGTCATTCATGCGTGACGTTCGAGACGAGGAGGGAGGGACTGTGGTTCATGGGTGCACGGAGCTTGGAGATGTGAAGGTCAAGGTTGCGCATGGTGGTGGCGTTTCGGCGTGGAGTAAGGCTCTTCCTTTCCCTTCTTACACCATGGAGGTTGGTACCTGTCTGTCTTAATCAAAATAAGGCCAAATAAAATAAAAATTGGTGAGCGACCCCGCCCGTGGCTGACAAATCACCCGCCCCTGATTTAAAAAAAAAAATACAACTGTTAGTCTGTCGAGCTAGCAGCATTTTCGTATCAATTGCTAAGTCATTGGTTTGAATCGACCAGGGTTCGAACCTAGGAGTTAGAATCCCATAATCTAACAGAACAGGAGGCACACCCTCAACTCATTCGGCCATCGCATCTGGTTATGCATTACGTCTACATCAAAAAGAAAAAGAAAAACCGCCCACCCAACGCTGATTTTTATTTCAAAAGGATGATCACTTTTTTTTATTTGGCCTAATATAAGTTTTTAAAGTTCAATAACTTAAAGAGCAGGTCACGTCATTTCAACATCTATTTTTGTTTTACATTAATATTCGTTATATTTTAACCAAATATTAAAAGAATTCTTGATTTTTTTTTTACTGTGGCATTGTACTTATAACTTTAAGAGCTGAGAAGGGTCATTCCAACGAAATAACACGTCTTTTTTTTTCATGAGTTTATTTACCCTGCCCATAACGGATAAGTGTGTCAGCACTTATTTTCAGTGCTGGGCAGCACGAGGACAATGTTTTTTTGTGTTTTTTTTGTGTTTTTTTATTGAGGCTGTATTTATACTGTCCATAGCATATAAGCCCGGGTACCCAGGCTTGTTTTCAATGCTGGCCAGTTGTAGTGTTGGTGTTATCTTACCGCACAGTGGCTGCTGATAAGGTATTTGATTGCCTGCATTTCAGTAGCAGATAGATAATTGGTTGGTATGGTTAATAGCCTATGTTAGTTTTTTTGGATTTTCTTGATATATATGTATTTTTTTTTTTTTATCCTGGGATTGTTTTTTTTTTTTGTGATTCTAATTTTTTTCTTTTTTTGTGTGATTCTAATCTTTCCAATTTTGTTTTAGTAATATGTTTTTTGTCAGGTGTGTTTATTGGTGATGAACTTAGCTTGACTTAGCTTGACTACAACCGCCCTGGTTGGACAATAAATTACTTGCAATGAATCACAGTTTGCTTCAAAATATACCAACCAGTAATAATCATGATGAGTACGATTAAAGTTGCATAGTCCGATGAAATATTAAATTTTCAAAACCAAACCAATTATCTAGATTTGATTTTACATATCTAACTTAGATTCTGATGCACTTATTAAGCATTTGTTTCTGCATAGAAGGCAATACTGAGTCAATTTAACAGAACCTGTTACTGCAAAAGTCTATGGTGTCAGAGTTTTGGCAAGCTTGCCAAAACTAATTTTCCATGTTTGCACTCAAAATATCTCAAAGGTTTACCATTTAAAATAAAAGTAACTTTGAACTAATGTAAAGTAGATACTAGTGATCGATCTAATGTATTTATGTCAGAAAGAAATACAGAAATACAAAACCATCGGACTATGCAACTTTAAGTAAAGTTGTGTTGGTCGTGTTACTTACTGCCCCTTTAAGAGTGGAATTTCAAATAGTGGTTTTAATTTAATTCACAAATCAATGCTTGGATTATGTTGATTCGCTTTGAACCGTTTGCTTGCTATCTTAAATCTGAATGGATTTTCTCTCTCAATGCTCTTTTAATTTGTTTTAATTTATTTTGTATTAACTCAACAGATGCTGGCTCCTATTCGACAGCTCTGAATCAGTTGTTATTCGATATTTCATTGCATTTGTGTTACTTTGGCAGTAAGGTAGTTTTTGCTCGATCATAAAGCACTATTCCCTTTGATACAAGATTCACCCCGTACTGCTGCAGTAGGGGTGCAAACCAACACTATGTAAAAGCTGTCGAAAAAACGGGTCAATGAAATGAGAGCCTAATTTCACAATCTAAGAAGCAACATTTATTCTTTACATATGTCTTATTGATAGCCCGCTATCTTTGAGTTGAAAAATATAATATAATAGCTAGTTTAATCAGATTTTAAAGTGAAATCGACGGCGTTCTGCAGCCGCCATCTTGTCTTTTTGCATTCTCTCTAATTTCACCAACTCTGTGCCAATATATGCAGCCATTTGATACTGGAGCCACGGTTTCTAGTTCAGATTCCATACTAAAGCTATTTTCGCCCGTATTTACACTACCTTGTCCTTCACCCGTGTACTACAAGTACCGGGTGAATCTTTTATCTATAGTCCCTTGTGATTATATTTCAATAGTAAATAATGAAACAATTCAGTACATGTGCACAAAGAAATACCTGATTTATGTATGTATATATATATGTATATAATTAACAAGTAAAACTTCTAGATATTACGAGTGGAGCCTGTGTGATTTGCAGTGCTGCTACTTTATACCTTTTTGAAAGTATTATGATTTTTTTCAAGGAAAGACTACTTTTGATACTTTTTTCATACTTTTGTCAGGTGTAAATACTTTTTTATATTTTTCTGCAAAGAATTGCCAATCTGGTATTTGAAACTCTTCAGACTTAGAATTAGGAATTTTGTGATGAGATTGAGAGATGTGCTTTGCTAGTCTCTTTGCAGGAGTGGTGTGTGTTCTGTTGAGTGGAACTTTTGCTGAGCTCTCTGCTGTCACTGTGTCAGTGACAGCGCAATGAATTATGCAAAACTGAGGGCTCAACAGCCACAACTCCTCTCAACACTGCATACATCATTCCTGAAGCGTGTTCACAAGCAGCACATGTTACCTTAACCAGTTATCAAGGTAACAAATGGTTACAAATCAGGGTAAGTTGACCCTTATTTATACTTTTTAATACTTTTTTAAACACTATTTTGAGACTTAAAAAGAATATTTTTTCCTTTTTTGGTAAAAGTCCAAAGTGGCAGCACTGGATATGAGGTTTATCAGAATGGACTGGATATTGAGTTATCAATGCAATTTAAAGCTGCATAGTCCGATGAAAGTATTAAATTTTCTAACGTAAAACACTGACCTAGATTTGATCGTACGCAGCCAACTCAACTACTGGTGCACTCATTAAACATGTATCGCTGAATGGAAAGATATATGAAGTCCTGCTATGGTTGAAGCATATGGTGTCAGAATCTCAATGTGCATGCCAAAATTAATTTAGCATGTTTTCACTTCAAATATCTCCAAAGTTACCTTTTTTATAAATGACCGTTACTCCAGACTAAAGAAATGTACATTATACCCATCAACCTGATAATTTTATCTTTTCACATAAAAGAAAAGTGACACCGTAGGCTTCAGCAGTAACAGATTATATTAAATTGACTTGGTATTTCCTTTTAAGCAGCAATAAATGCTTCATAAGTGCACCAGAATCTACATTGGATATGTTGGATTAAATGTAGGTCAGTGTTTTAGTTTGGAAAATTGAATGCATTCTTTGAACTATGCAGCTTCGACAAGCAATGAAACTACGTAAAGTATCACATAGCTCACCGATGAATCAAACCTGACTTAATCCTTAAAATAAAACTCATATTCTGCAGGAGAAGCAAATTAAGCTTTGGTTTGTTCCTGACTCTTTCAGCGTATCATATTAGGACAGGAGATGCTGAGTACATATACTTATATCCTCCCCCTACTCCTTAACTCTCAGTGCATCATGATTAAAGCATGTGCTACCAAAATGACACTAACATTTTGTTTTAATTGATCTAACTCGGTGCGTGGATGCAATAGTTAACAGTTATTATGCACTATAAGGTTTCAGGCCCGAGGGCCTTTGAGATGAGTTTGGATCAAGGCAAAACCATGATCAATACATATTCTAGAGTTCTGGTGAATGTAAACATCAAGGTACAGCAATAGATCATCTAGTAAAACACTTAAGTTTTTAAGGCTTTGCAAATTTGAGTCATTAGAAGCTAGTGACTGAATATACCATATTTTCACGGATTAACGCCCATGTGTGGGTTAACTAACGCCCACCTCCCACCTGGCCAATATTTCATAAACGTGACCCCTTAAACGCCCATGTGTGGGTAAACACCCACCCCCCCACTTCGATGATTTGCCAATTTAAACGCCCAGGGTGTTAACCCGCGAGAATACGGTATTTGCAATATAAACAACTGCTTTAATTCTTAAGCAGGGACATTGCACAATGCACTGGGGCTAATAATGTAATATAGAGCTTGGATTGCTAACCATAAAACCAACACTAACCTTTTTTCTGGGTTTTTACTCAGATGCACTTCAAGAGAGTTGGGTCATCCTGTGTGGCTCATCCTGTGTGGCCAGAATGATATTGTAGTAGTCTGTACATGAGCTCTACTACCACGCGGTAGCAGCGGAGACTACGCCGTACACCAGCGCAGTACCACTGTACTGCGCCAGGTGGCGGCACGGGTAGCCACCGGGCAGTCCCCAACTGGGCTGCCCTCTACTGCGAGTGGCTGACCCCCCCCCCACACACACACACACACCTATAGAGTCGATGTGGGATCTGGTGAGTAAGGGGGGGCGGGTCAGACAATTACTGATGCCGCGGAGAGCAGATGGTTCAATAAACCAAGTTGAAGCGTACTCTGATTGAATCTTGGTGTTCTTCCATGAGGACCGTGAGAGTCAGAGTCAGAGGGCCGTGGGCCATTACAATATGAAAGAAATATTATGTATTTGAATTATATCTAAGGAACTTGAAAGAACTGCAAGGATTCGCTGTTTGGTCGGCATGCACACCAAAATTAATTTTGCATGATTTCACTTTAAATATTTGTAAAGTTAGCCATTTGAAGTAAAAGTTACTTTAAGCTAAAGTGACGTAGCTTATATTGATCAATCTACTATATTTATCTAAAATAATGTCAGAAATTGAAAACGATTAGACTATGCTACGTTAATACCGCACATAAAATTATGGTGGCATGCAGTGTAATATTTGAGTCATGTGCAGTATTCTATCGTCTGGGGCTGAACATTATTACCAGGATAGGGCATGGATTGGCTAAACCAGTGTTTAGATAATATGACTGAGTGGGATATTCTAAAATTGTTCTTCTGGCATGATAGTTCAGTGGGGCAGCACTATAGAGCTACTATAAGTGCAGACTGTCGCAAATCAGTAGGCGTTGTGATATGAATGTTGCTGGTGGTAGGATGTAATAAATACCCTAGTTTCTTACTTAAATTATCCTTTGTTGCTAAAGTATTGGCTTGCTCATTGTTATTTCGGTGGGAGTTTGCTTCATCGCTACTCATGTGTGTGGTTATTAATTTTATTATTATTATTATTATTATTAACTTTGATATACTCACTCCACAGGTGGAGGGTTCAATCTCTATATTTCACATGTTGTTGCTTTGACCTTCATCCATTGCTCCATCTCCAAGCGTATAACCAAACGTGAATAAAACCTTAATATTCCAATGGAACCTGGTAACCTGGTTGTAGCATACAATGTGTATGACGACGTTTAGCACACTGTTAACCTGTGCAACAGTGATGTCATGTGATCGATAACTCTTGCCATTTCCAGAGATCAGAGAGTTTGGCAGTGACAAAAAATAACACTACGAAAATAGAGTGCCGGTATCTAAATTGAATATGTAGAATTAAATCTAGATGAGTGTTTTGGTTTTTGAAAATCTGAAGCTTTCATTAGAGTGGATACAATTTTAAGCATTTGAGGAGAAATGAAGAATATTACCAAGGGGGGGAAAAATCGGAAATTCGCCTAAAATTAGAATTTTCTCATCCCTGAATTCTCTTGATGAGAAAGTAATCTTAACTCATGAATCAAATGCGGCTTTACTTACAATGCATGCATTAATGGTGTATTCCAATGAACACTGTGCATGTAGACTGTGCCACATACAGATTTAGTCCGCTGACTCTGTACACACACACACCGTCCTGATATGACCTTAGATGTTGCTAGAACGAAAAACAACGAACCAACCAATTGTACACACACACATTTAGCACTTCTCAGCAGTCAGACATATTATTCCATAAATATGTAACAGTCTATTGCTGTAAATCTTACACGTACAACTTGTGTGTACTTTCTTCTCTTTTTATCTCTTAAAAATATCAACTTGAAGAAGTTTTCATATCAGTCTTTCTTTCTTTAAGATAGGATGGTATTCATTGAAAAAAGTTTACAAGCGCTACACCTATTTCATATAGAAGAAACAATGGTGGATTTGCATTCTAATTTCTTAGGGAAATTATTTAATTTATGTCCGTAGCATTTCTTAATTCTCTTCTTTCCAGTTTTTGAATTTGAAGACGCCAGTTATTATTGATAATGGCAGCGGGATGTGTAAGTGCGGGTTCGCCGACCAGGACAGACCCAGCGCCATCTTTCCTGCACTCGTCGGCAGAGCTAAGTATGAGGTGAGCATCCTGAGCACAAGGCAAATCCCTGACCTAAAAACGTACAAAAAATATCTGTGCAAAATAAAAACTGGGAACCCAAACTGAACTGCACCCGAAGGGGGCAGGTGATATGTCACGGCCCACCAACTGGACAGCCCAGGGCGGGATAACCGGAAATATAAAAGCCAGATAACATATCCAACAACAATATAAATCAAATCAAATTCAAACAAACATAACTCAACCACCTATTACGTACAGGCCTATGGACATGTAAATAAAATAGGCTAGTATACAATTAAGTAGAAAAAAGCAGAAAACTCTTCCCAAGAAAACCCCAAAACACTAAAATAGAACCCTAAGAAAACAACTAACATAGTAATAAGAATAGAACAAAAATTCAATGCCAAGAGGGCCCAAAAAAACTAACATAGGCTAAACGTACCACCAGATCTATCTGCTACTGAAATGCAGACAATCAAATAACTTATCAGCAGCTACTGCTTGGTAAGACAACACCAACACTACAGCTGGCCAGCATTGAAAACAAGCCTGGATACCTGGGCTTACATGCTATGGACAGTATAAATACAGCCTCAATAAAAAAAAAAATTAAAAATTTGTTAAATGGCGCCAGAGTCTTCAACAGTGCGATATAGCCTTAAATACTGTATGAGCACTAGACGCCAGTGTCATGAACGGTGCGATATACTATCATATAGCCTTAAAGGATGTAGGAGAACAAGACGCCACAGTCTCCAACAGTGCAATATAGCCTTAAATACTGTATGAGCACTAGACGCCAGTGTCATGAACAGTGCGATATAGCCTTAAAGGATTATGAGCACAAGATGCAAGAGTCTTCAACAGTGGAATATAGCCTTAAATACTGTATGAACACAAGATGACATGTCATGAACAGTGTGATATAGCCTTAAAGGTTGTATGAGCACTAGACGTCAGTGTCATGAACAGTGGGATATAGCTTTAAAGGATGTATGAGCACAAGATGACAGTGTCATGAACAGTGCGATATAGCCTTAAAGGATGTATGAGCACTAGATGCCAATGTCATGAACAGTGTGATGTAGCCTTAGAGGATGTATGAGCACAAGATGCCAGGCTTCAACAGTGCAATATAGCCTTAAAGGATGTAGGAGCACAAGATGCCAGTGTCATGAACAGTGCGATATAGCTTTAAAGGATGTAGGAGCACAAGATGGCAGTGTCATGTACAGTGTGATATAGCCTTAAAGGAGGTATGACCACCAGATGCCAGTCTTCAACAGTGTGATATAGCATTAAAGGCTGTATGAGCACAAGATGCCAGTGTCATGAACTGCGCTATATAGCCTCTAAGGCTGTATGAGCACAAGACGCCAGAGTCTTCAACAGTGTGATATAGCCTTAAAGGCTGTATGAGCACAAGATGCTAATGTCATGAACAGTGTGATATATCCTTAAAGGCTGTATGAGCACTAGATGCCAGTGTCATGAACAGTGCTATATAGCCATAAAGGCTATATGAGCACAAGATGCCAGTGTTGTGAACTGTGCTATATAGCCTTAAAGGCTGTATGAGCACAATATGCCAGTGTCATGAACTGTGCTATATAGCCTTAAAGGATGTATAAGCACAACTCCAGCTTTGTGAACTTTGCAATGTAGTCTTAAAGCCCATATAAGCACAAGACACCGGTGTCATGAACTGTTCAATATTGCCTTAAAGGTTGTATAAGCACAAGACACCTGTGTCATGAACTTACAATATAGCATTAAAGGCTCTATAAGCACAAGATGACTGTGTCATGAACTGTGCGATATAATCTTAAAAACTGTATATGCACAATATGCCAGTAAGATAAAGAAGAAAAAAGAAAACACAAAAAAAACTACCAAAAACGGCCTGTTTTAACGGCGCCATTTAATCAATGCTGCAGTTCTGCACCCAGTGACCGCTAGGTCACGAACACCCCCTTTCATCATCATCAATGTGCCAGTGTCATGAGGTGTGTGATATAGACTTAAAGGCTTCCTGAGTACAAGATGCCAACATCAAAAACTGTGTGATATAGCCTTAAAGGTTGTATAAGCACAAGACGCCAGCATTGTGAACTGTGCGATGTCTTCTTGAAGGCCCTATAAGCACAAGACACCAGTGTCATGAACTGTACGATATAATCCTAAAGGCTGTATGAGCACAAAACGCCAGCATCATGAATTGTATGATATAGCTTTAAAGGCCTCCTTTCACCTATGTGATTTGGTTGGCTGAAAAGTGTTAATGCAAAATAAAGAATTGTTTGCCTATAGAGGGGGTGTAATGACATCACGAGGCAACTTTCGGTGGCCATATTGGATCACATGCAGAAGGCTGGCAACTGCCTACACTGTGCTTATTTACTGATTTGTTGGTTTATTTGTCACTGTTTTAAGCAGTTTGTCCTCACAAGTTGTTGCTAAACTGTTGTAAGTAAGCACAGTTGATGTAAACTGCCCAGAACCTCCCAGAACACAAGAAAACTATGTTTGACTGCATCTGCATGCATTCACAACATGGCTAGGGAGGGTGCTCATAATCCAAGATGGCTGGCCGCTGATCACTGACTGCTGAGTGATGACGTCACGTGCATTCCCTCTATTGTAGTTTAAGAACAAATGTGAATATTCAACATTGTAATAATATACCCGCAACCAAAATTATCATTCCCCCACGTCCCAATTTATTAGAATAATAAAATGAGAAAATCTGATAAATCTGACATTATGGCACTGCACACTGATGAATAACTGCAACAAGATCTCGTATCCCGCTTCCTTGGTCTTTTACTCGTAGCAGAATTATACAATATCGCAAACATGTTTTGATTAAATGCTCCAGCAATGTATATTTATCGACACAGGACATGAATCGGTATAAAGTGGGTATTTATTTCAGTTTTATGTCAGATGGTATTCTTGTTGCTTAATGTCAGTTCTTGGCCGAATGTCTGCTGTAATGTCCCAGCGCTCAACCCTAGTTCTTCCAGATGGGTGGGTGGGATGGCTGAGAAAGAAAATATGGTAGACTTTGCAGTAACCACACGGCAGGTTTGGGCTCACTGGTGGAAGTGAGCTACTCGGTGCTCAGGTCGGCAGTGCAGGCCCGAACTGCCAGGCGGTCGCGGCGGTGTAGTTCAGGAATATAATATAGGTGGGGCCACTGTCGGCAGCTATAGAGATTAGGGCTAAGCGTGCGATTCAGTCCCACGCGCCAAATTACCCATGTTGCCGCCGCAACATGAACAATGTTAAAGATACGGTAAAGGGTATATAATGGTGCATTGGCTTAGTTTTTAATCTTCAGAACACAGTTAAGACAATTATTATGATTAATTGTTATAGGTATCTTTTTAGTGCAGTGCCAATATTTTACGTGCTAACCATACAAATTCAATTATTCCAATATGAGAAAGATGGCCTATAGTTCGCTGACCGCGTATATGGAATCTTAGCTTAAGTCAGTAGGGCCGTATTCGATTAACACGACCCGGGCAACTCGGGTCACCAGAGTTGCTAGAATTTCAAATCGAACACCACGAGTGGAGTTGGCAAAAACACGTGCCGTGTGCAAAAAGGCCCGGCCCTAGTAACCCACATCCTGGCTGTGGGTAGCTAGGAATGATGACGTCACATTTGCGCTGGTACCATCCTGCAGGATAACAGCCACCAGTACCAGTCCTACATGGTTTCTTTTGGTAATAACCCAGATTCATGAATTGGAAATATAACTAAAATATGCGATCATAAAATATTTTAAATCCTATTTTGCTGTAGTTATGTCGATTATTTTTTAAAAAACGTTTTAGATT
The DNA here is from genome assembly GCA_030323885.1 of Branchipolynoe longqiensis. Classification (NCBI taxonomy): domain Eukaryota; kingdom Metazoa; phylum Annelida; class Polychaeta; order Phyllodocida; family Polynoidae; genus Branchipolynoe; species Branchipolynoe longqiensis. The sequence continues at coordinate 25,947,596 of CM059193.1, forward strand.
AAGCCACCAATTTTTCCACTCCCGAGCATGGAGAAGCGTATTCGATTATTCAACCCGAGTCTGTAGGATGTGCGCATGTGCCAAAAAGTGGCTCAGGTGACCCGAGTTGATTAATCGATTATGCCCTACTAGATAAATGACAATGGGGGCATTCGACTGGGCCCTTTCTATCCGCAAGATTTACGGATGGATCGGATGGAGCCACAACACACATCAGAATCATACGTATATAAACCCACTTCCGGTCCCAGTCGAATGGGAATTTATAAGGAAATATTTTGATATCTCATAGAGAGGCCCAGTCGAATGCCTCCACAGAGCGGTGTTCCCTTGTGTGGCCGTATGTGACTTCAGTGCTGTATTGCAGGATGTGTCAGTGGGGCGCATGGAGGAACACTACGTAGGGTTGGACGCTCAGAGCATGCGTGGAGTCCTGAAGCTGCACTATCCGTTAGAACATGGAATCATCACCGACTGGAATGACATGGAGCTGGTATGTGTGGCTAAATTGGAAGCTAATTATAATAACACTGATTCTTTGTTAGGGTTTTATGTCCTAGCAACATCTAAGGTCATATCAGGACGGGTACCGACTTGTGACAGTGCGCACTCATGGCGACTTTATAGTGCTGCCCCACTGGCAGACTAGACCGCAGGCACCATGACCTGATATACCACTCAGTCACATTATCCTGATACTGATCAGACCTTGCCTTATCCTAGTAATGATGAGTGCCAGGCTAGGAAGCGACAAGTATCAATTTTGTAAGTCATTGATTTTACTCGACCGAGATTCGAACTCCCAACCTTTACCCACATTAGTTCTTGCTACTGCCACCAGGGGATGAGTTGGGATGAGAAAGCGAATACCTCTTCCACAGAGTATATGCTGCCTAATGAGATTCTACTCAACACATTAGTTGTTGCTGCTGCCACCAGGGAATGAGTTCATTGTAGAAATCCTGGACCTTTTCCACAATGCATGTTACAAAGTCAGCTGCTACCCGCAACATTAGTTCGTCTGACGGCCACCAGGGGATGAGTTGGTCGTGCACAACTCATTCCTTTTCCACAGAGCATGATACACAGTGAGCTTCTACCGACAGAATTAGTTCGTCTTACTGCCACCAGGGAATCAGTTTCTAATGGAAATCCAAGACCTTTTCCGTAGAACATGTTATCCAGTGAGCTTCTTCCCACACTATTAGTTCTTCCTACTACCACTAGGGGATGGGTTGGTGATGGAAATCCAAAACCTGATATCAACTCAGCTGTTACTTGGATGCAAGACCCCAATGACACCCCCCCCCCTTCCTCTCACCTTTCTCACCTAGTTTCTGGTATTGCAGATTTGGCAGCATGCCTTTAAGGAGGAGTTGCGCATCGATCCAGCCGAACATCCGGTCCTCGTCACAGAGGCCCCCCTCAACCCAAAGAAGAACCGCGAGCACATGATGGAGCTGCTCTTTGAGACTTTCCAGGTCCCAGGTGTCTACTTTGCCGTGCAGGCAGTGCTGGCGCTCTATGCGTCAGGACGAACCACAGGTAAGATCCTAATGGGGCGAGCGGATGCGGTGGCCGAATCGATTAGGAGTGCTGGCTTCCCGTGTGGAAGGTCAGGAGTTAGAAACGTGGCCGAGCCAAACCAATGACTTACCAAATGTATACTTGTCGCTGCCTAGCCTGGCGCTTGGCATTAATGGGATAGGGCAAGGACTGATTAGCTGTCTGTCAGGATAGTGTGACTGAGTGGGATATCGGGTCATGGTGCCGGTGGCCTGAACACCCCAAACAAACATCCTAATTGTGTTCAGCACTACCTGTGTTTTCAATTCCACTGGTCCTGCAGAAAAGACTGAAGCTGCGACTCAGTACATCGATGACCCAACCAGCATCACAGCGCCCTCTGTGTGATTAGTTCTTAGATAGTTCTTAGCTAAACTTGCCCCCATTGTGCTTGTTGCTGCAGGAATGGTGATGGACAGTGGAGATGGGGTGAGCCACTTCGTGCCCATCTATGAGGGCTACTCCCTCCCACACGCCGTGCAGCGACTCGACCTGGCCGGGCGGGACCTGACGCAGTACATGGCCACCGTGAGATTTGATTTGATTTTCTTGTAGTCAAAGCTGCATAGTCCAATGAAATATCAAATTTTCAAAACCAAACCAATTATCTAGATTTAATTTTACATATCTAACTTAGATACTGATGCACTTATTAAGCATTTGTTTCGACATAGAAGGCAATACTGAGTCAATTTAACAGAACCTGTTGCTGCAGAAGTCTATGGTGTCAGAGTTTTGGCAAGCTTGCCAAAACTAATTTTCCATGTTTGCACTCAAAATATCTCAAAGGTTTACCATTTTAAATAAAAGTAACTTTGAACTAATTTAAAGTAGATACTAGTGATCGATCTAATATATTTATCTCAGAAAAAATACAGAAATTCAAAACCATCGGACTATGCAACTTTAAGCAAATCAGTGATCCACAACTGGTTCATCAAAGGCTGTGGTATGTGCTGTCCTGTATGTGGGAAAGTGCATAAAAATGACCCCTTGCTGCTTATCAGAAAGAGTAGCCTATGTGACGGCAGCAGGTTTCCTCCAAAGAAATATGTTAGAATGACCATATTTTTTATGTCCAGTAGCCGATGAGCGAATGTGCTCAAAAGGCGTCGTTGAATAAAACAAGTTTTACTTTTTTGATTAAGCAGGGGAAATTTCAATTGTCGACAATTGGTCTTCCTCATTCCACTTCCTCTTTCTCTCTCTCTTTGCTTATTCAATTCAAATCTATTGTTTGCCCAGGATTTTCTAATAACTTTCTATCTGTAATATTATGAACCTTGGACAACTGGGTCCAACTGATGTTGTTTAGTGTGTAGCAGTATTTGTCAATATGGCTGACAATGACATTTTATTTGGACGAATAAAATCATAAAGATACACATAAGCGCACAAACCCCAATAATGAATAAACCAGGGAGTCCATTCACTGATGCTTCCTTTGGCCCCGCAGTTGTTTCAGGAGAAGGGAGTCTCGTTCACGAGCAGCGCAGAACGCGAGATCCTGCGAGACATAAAGGAGCAGCACTGCTATGTCACACAGGATTACTGCGCCGACATGCAACGTGCTGAGACGTCGGCCGCCATGGAGGAGTTCTACACGCTGCCCGACGGCAGCGCCGTGTCCCTGACAACGGAGCGCTTCAGGTGGGTCATGTGATTCCACTGTCAGTCAGAGGGAATTTAGGTCACGTCTTCAGGTGGGTCACGTGATGCTAGGGACGGTCAGAGGCAATTAGGTCATGTGATCAGGTGGGTTGCATGAATCCAGGGTCATTCAAAGGGAATGTAGGTCATGTCTTCAGGTGGGTCACATGATTTTAGGGTCGGTCAGAGGGAATTTAGGTCACATCTTCAGGTGGGTCATGTGATTCTAATATCAGTCAGAGGGAATTTAGGTCACGTCTTCAGGTAGGTCATGATTTTAATATCAGTCACAGGGAAATTGGGTCACATCTTCAGGTGGGTCATGTGATTCCAGGGTCGGTCAGAGGAAACTTAGGTCATGTCTTCAGGTGGGTCACATGATTCTAGGGTCGGTCAGAGGGAATTTAGGTCATGTCTTCAGGTGGGTCGCATGATCCTAACACTGGAATTTATATCATGTCCAAGTTGTGAAAGGTCTCAGTTGTCCAATGACCCAGTTGACCAAGATCCAAATTGTCCAAGGTCCAAATTGTCCAGGGTCCAAATTGTCCAAGGTCCAAATTGTCCACGTTCCAAATTGTCCAAGGTCCAAATTGTCTGAGGTCCAAATTGTCCAAGGTCGCAGTTGTCTGCATACCTTACTTCCTATAAACCCTGGCACATTCACTACACTAAACTTTATTATTTACACACTTTGATACTTGACCACCTTCTGCTCAGCCAAATAACACGAGTGCCATACGAAATCACAAGAACCAATTACCAAATAACTCTGTATTTCTTTCACTCTTTAGCGAATGACATAATTGTACATAGATTTATAATCATAGACGTCATAGGTGGACAGAATGATTTCAAATGTGTCTTGGTCTTGGTCTTCGAACAATTTTAAATTACTCCGCCCACCCGCAAAGACCATTACACATGTTTAAGTGGGTGTATAAATCATGTCTTTTTGTTAAATATATATTCTGTGTGCAGGTGCCCAGAGTTGCTGTTTGACCCGACTGTGATCGGCCACGAACCGGGAGGTGTCCACATCAGTTCTTACAAGAGCATCATGAAGTGTGACTTTGACCTTCGAAAGCAGCTCTTCTCTAATATCGTCCTCTCGGGTAAGTAAGCTTTATGTTTCGTCGTCATCATCATCATCGCCATCATCATCATCATAATTATCAATCCCTTAATTGCTAGGGTCATTGGGGCATGACAGATGACTTTGCAACCAGTCTTCTCCAGTTTTCTCTGTTCTCCACGGGCATCTGGGACAAGGCAATGTTTGCACATATTAAATATGAGAGAGGAGAGGAATGGTAATTTGTAAATAACTTTATTGATGATGATGATGATGATGATGATGATGATGATGATGATGATGATGATGATGATGATGATGATGATGGAGGTGGTGATGGTGATGATGGTGATGATGGCGATAATGATGATGATGATGGCGATGATGATGATAATGATGATGATAATAAATATATGTTCATCTGATAAAGCTTCCGGGAATATAAACTTACGGCTTACAACAAGTGTATGTCAGGGACGACATGCTGGTGTCTAGTTACTTATTGCGGGCAATCGTGTAATTATCTATATATATGCATAGGTTTATGTAAATATAATTGATTCATTGGGGATGGCTTAACGCTCTGAGTAACAAGGGCCATCCATATTCATGGCGAAAAGGTATAGTGGTGTTTATTTTCTCAGTTTTGTTTATCACATTTCTATGTTTAAATTGAGATGTACACACAAATCTGAAGTAGTTAAATTTGTGTCAAATGGCAGCAAGATTTAACTCACCAAAACATAGCTAAAAGTATAGGATGCGGTACAGCCTAGTTGTTCTTGAGAACTTTGACAAATGTTTGTGTTTACAATGATTGGTAAAGAGATGCTGCATGTTGTTTACATTAAGACATTGTTGGCGCAATATGTGTATGTATTTATTAAATGTTTGAACTCAGTCAAATCAAGCCAATAATTTACCAAATTTATAATTGTCACGACCTAGCTCAGCGCTCAGCATTACTGGGATCGGGAAAAGACTGGTTAGTTCATTATCAGGATAATGTGGGCTATTGGGTCATGGTAATGGCAGCCAGGTATCCCAATGGCACAGCACTATAAAGTCACAAATTGGTAACTGGCCTGCTATGACCTTAGATGTTGCTAAGACATAAAACCCAAACAAACAAATGAACATCAGCTGTTTTGCTATTTCCCCTCTAGGTGGCACCACCATGCTACCAGGCTTCGGGAAGCGGCTCCAGGCGGAAGTCAGCGCGCTGGCGCCATCTGGTGTGGCGGGAAGTGTCCACGTGACGTCACCGGACGACCGCTACTTCAGCGTCTGGCAAGGTGGCGCAGTGCTCGCGTCTCTGCCAACATTCCACGACAGTTGGATCTCTTACGAAGAATATTTGGATGTTGGCAGCAACATCGTCCACCTTAAGTGTTTCTAGAGCCAGGTGTGCATCGGCAGCTGGACACGCACATATAAGCTACTCATTATCGGCAATCAACTAGGAGTAGGTGTACACCGAAACTGGACCCGTACATATAAAGCACTGAGCATAAGCAATCAACTAGGCAGGTGTACATCGACAGCTGGACACGCACATATAAACTACTCAGTATTGGCAATCAACTAGGAGTTGGTGTACATCGAAAACTGGACCCACACATATAAAGAACTGAGTATCGGTAATCAACTAGGCTGGATGTGCACTGACAACTGGACCCACACGTGTAAACTACTCAGTATCAGCAATCAACTAAGAGTAGGTGTACATCGAAAACTGGACCCGCGCATATAAAGAACTGAGTATCGGTAGTCAACTATGGGTGGGTGTGCACTGACAACTGGACCCACACGTGTAAACTACTCAGTATCAGCAATCAACTAACAGTAGGTGTACATCGAAAACTGGACCCGCGCATATAAAGAACAGAGTATCGGTAATCAACTATGGGTGGGTGTGCACCGACAATTAAACCCACACATGTAAACATAAAAGGTGCTGTAGACATCATGATTCAGGCTTATGGTTATAGCATGCCAAATCAGCCGTAGAAAAGTTAAGTGTACACTGCCAAAGGAACCAACGCACACTAACGACTGAACCTTGTCGGTTATTTAGGCGGGTTAGCCTGAAGGATCTTTGCGACATTTTAATTCGCAAACTCAGTCATGGAAAATCTCCGCTGTGTATTTCTATCTTGATTTTTTTGGCAAAGCATGCACGCAGTAGACAATGTGTGATGACTGGAGTCATGGAAGTCATTGGTGTTTTCACAATTCCACTTTGCAGTTGAAAATATTGCTTACACTACAATCATAGGAAGTAGTGTCAACCTTTCGTCGTCTGGCTGCGACGTCAGTGGAATATAGTGCCCCTTTCACTCTGTCTAAATATACCTGTTCCACAGAGTGTGGGTTGGTAATGGAAATCCTCTATGAGGTCTTTCCTACAGAGCATGCTGCACGCTGAGCTCTTACCTACGTTAGTTCTTGCCCCTGCCACCAGAGGGCGGGTTGGTGGTGGAAATCCTCTGCAAGACATTTTCCATAGAACATGCTGCACACTGAGCTGCTACCCACACCATTAGGTCTTGCCGCTGCCACCAGGGGGCGTGTTGGTAGTGGAAATATCCTCCCCGAGCCTCTTCCCACAGAGCATCCTGCACAGACAACATTAGTTCTTGCCACTGCCGTCAGAGGGCGGGTTTGTTGTGCAAATCGTCTTATTGGATGGCAAACTTACCAGGCAGTAGATTTTGCACCATGAATGTTTGTAGTGTTAAAGTTGCATAGTCCGATGAAAACATCAAATTTTCAAAATCAAAACAATTATCTAGATTTGATTCTACATATCTAACTTAGATACTGATGCACTTATTAAGTATTTGTTGCCACATAGAAGGGAATACCAAGCCAATTTAATGATTGATTGATTGATTGATTGGTAGTTGATTTACGCCGTGTCGGCAGCATAGGCCATATTCACGGCAAGAAATGTTTGTTTTTTGTTCAAACCATCGCTTTTACATGTAAAAGCAGACAATCAATTATGTGCCAATAGACACTCTTTAAATTAGAAAGCTCACAATCATAAATTTGTGGTCAAGGGAAACAAATTCCCATAGAAAAAGAAAAGTTTTATTAATAATTGATAGAATCTAGTTAGTAAACTATATGAGGTGGTACAGTCCAATTTAATAGAACCTATTACTGCAGAAGCCTATGGTATCAGAGTTTTGGCGTGCTTGCCAAAATTATTTTTACATGTTTGAATTTCAAATATCTCAAAAGGTAGCCATTTCAATTAAAAAATTACTTCAAACTAAAGTAAGGTAAATTATAATGATCAATTTAATATACTTATCTCAGAAAAATGTCAGAAACTCAAAACCATCAGACTATGCAACTGTAAGATTATGAACTAGACAGAAAACCTCAAAATACCTGTTTTGTGACTGGCGATTCAAAATGCATCTTTTTAAATGCATCGTAATATTCAGAAAGTTTTATAAGCTTCTGTGGATGTTTTGTATTCTATTTGAAAGAGAATAACACATATATGTGTATATTATATCAGGAAATTAACCTATATGGTCTCAGCATGCTGACCAGCGTAGAAACTGAACAAAATGGCGGAAGTTAGCTTCTTTTTTTCCTTGTAAATGCTTCCGTGGCATGTCTGTGATAAGATTTGTATTTTGTGAAAGCATATTACATGGATATTTATTTTAATATGTCTGTTCATTTCGAACAATATGTCTGTTCATTTCGAATAATATAATTTCAGTTTGAAAAGAATTGTTCATGAAACTTTTCCATGTGTAATTTATATACATATATATATATAAAGATATATATATATGTATATATATATATATATAATATATATATAATAAGTTATATATATAATATATATATATAATAAGTTATATATAAATTACAGATATATATACTATGTAATATATATACTATATAATTTATTATATGGATATAAATAACCACCACCATATTGTGCATTTCCGTAATAATTCATTACCAAGATGAAACCAACAACTGCTATACACCACAGACCCTGCGCATTATCGGGTCTCCCTTGCCTTGTTCCCTGCCTCGAACCGCCCACTTGTCCACTTTCAAACTTTATGTATATATATATATATATGACATTTGTAATATATTGGTAAATATTACCAACGGATCAAATTATTATAATATGAGCAAGATTATTACGAGACATGGGATTTATTATAGAAAGGTGATATTTACATTACTGTGTTATTATTAGCGTGAAAATACTCTCGCTTTATTTGTGATACTGTGAAGGAAATCAGGTTAAAATATGTGATATTTAAAGTCTTATAGCTGTTTCATCCCAACTAATATCTAACTGTTTGTGAAGTCTAGTCACATGTCATGTTTTCTCCTGACCTACAGGAGAACGTTGATTTAATATGATTGATTTATGTGGTTAATTTATTGCTAATTGAAATGTAATGTGTAATCTCATGTGATTACCGTCGTTCTTTAATTAACGGGTAATAAATTATAATATAATTGTGTATGCAATGTAATAGCTCCTAAATGTACCACTAATAAAAAATAAACAAATGTAGATATATTAATCATTTTATTGAAATAGCCATTATTTATGTAAATGGTGATCGGTGTGTCAATTAAAAGCCTGAACTTTATCGATACCATATTCTCCAATGGTGGTATCTAGAATAAAAGCAGCATTTCTTTGGGTGGAAATGTAATCTGTCCTCAAAGTTGAACTATTTACGACAGCATTTTCTCGGAAATGAAATCTCTCTATACTTCAAATTGTTAAAGCAAGTTGTAGATATGTCATGTGGTTTTTATTCTACAGCACTGGGTAGGTTTGGCACTCGATTACATTTATTATTTTATCTTCCTCCCCCCCCCCATTATTTTGCAACCTTCCCAGTCCAATAAAACTAATAATATTGGATCAGTTCTAATCTCAAATCACTTCATTCTACTTCATAGTCACTTATTTGATCAATAATCAAACAACAAAAATCAAAAATAATGTATTGACCGGACGAGATGTTCGAATCAGTTGAGCATCCGCCTCCAGCTTTGGTAGGTCTTGGAATTCGAACCCCCTGGTTCAAACCCTCGCTGAGTCAAACCAATGACTTAAAGATTGATAGTTGTCGCTACCTAGCCTGGCAAGAAGCATTACTACGATGTGGCAAGAAGCAGTGGAATGAAGAAGACCAATTACTCCTGCTTAATCAACTAATATACCCAAAACAAAGCTTGACTGCCCTAATATCCTGGTCGAGTCAAACCAATGACTTACACATTTGATCCTTGTCGCTTCCTAGCCATGTGCTTGTCATTATTAGGATAGAGCAAGGACTGGGGTGGCTCAGTGTCAGGATAATGTGACTGAGTGGGATATTAGGTCATGGTGCTGGCGTCCTGTCAGTTGGGCAGCACTATAAAGTTGTCATGAGTATGCACTGTCACAAGTTGGTACCTGTCCTGATATAACCTTAGATGTTGCCAGGATGTAAAACTTCAATAACCAACCAACTTAATAAGTGCACCAATATCTAAGTTGCATAAGTAGGTTCAAATCTAAAGCTAAGGTTCCATATACGCGGCATGCGAATGCGGTATATGCGGCATAGTTATATGCCAACCCCCAATAGCCGATGTTTACTTTTTGTGCTTGGGGGTCGTTAAACAAACAAACAAACCCCAAAAAGATACCCATGACATTTTTTGTGTTTTTTTCTCCAAATTTGTGAAGGAAGGTCAAAGTTACTATTGTTTTCTCTGGCAAACGCAGCAGTATTCGCATTCGCACCGATCAGTCCATGGGTCGATCCATTTGGCGCATTCGCATTCGCAATCGCATTCGGACATATGGAAGCACTACTGTGCCTTTACATGCCTTTCGATTTTTTGCTGCATTCGCATTCGCATACCGCATACTGCGTATATGGAATCTTAGCTTTATTGTGTTTTGCTTGAAGATTTAATGCTGTTGTCAGACTATGCAAATTTAATATATAAAAGAATTAGAACCCACCATAATAAAAATAACAAATTGCTACACATGTCAGTATGGATCAATGAACACATGTTTATCTATTTGGGGAAGCTGAAGACTCCGACATCATTCAGCGCCTTCAGCAGCTGCATCATGCCCATCAGGCTGACCTTGTATGGATCAATTAACACATGTTTATCTATTTGGGGAAGCTGAAGATGCCGACATCATTCAGCGCCTTCAGCAGCTGCATCATGCCCATCAGGCTGACCTTGTATGGATCAATTAACACATGTTTATCTATTTGGGGAAGCTGAAGACTCCGACATCATTCAGCGCCTTCAGCAGCTGCATCATGCCCATCAGGCATGACCTTGTATGGATCAATTAACACATGTTTATCTATTTGGGGAAGCTGAAGATGCCGACATCATTCAGCGCCTTCAGCAGCTGCATCATGCCCATCAGGCTGACCTTGCCCTTCCGGAGGTAGGTCGGGTCTTTCTTGACAGTGTCGGCAAACTCCGCCAGCAAGCCGGGCTCCATGAATACGCCTCTCTCAAACTCGCTGTAGGATTTGGCCGCTGTGAAAAAAGTCAAAATTATCGTTTTTTACTTTTAAATATAACACACGCACACACAAAAAGCCAGTTTGTTTTATTGTTGGTTTACATCCTCGCAACATCTAAGGTGATATGAGGATGGGTACCAACTTGTGACAGTGCGCACTGATGGGGACTTTTATAGTGCTGCCCCACTGGGAGACCAGGCCACTAGCACCATGATCTGATATGCTACACAGTCACATTATCCTGATACTGTGTAAACCAGTCCTGGTGTTATCCTATTAATGTAGAGCGCCCCAATAAACAGCTGCCAATAGACTTCATACAGAGTGAGCCTTATTTCTACAGGGTGTCGGATACAAGTTCAGATGTCACTGACAGGATTAAAACAGCCCCCCCCCCCCCCCCTCATATTGGAAACCAATGCCTCAAGCAATTGGAAGGCGTAGTACAGTGCATAGAACGTATAGGGCGTAATCGATTAATCAACTCGGGTCACCCGAGCCACTTTTTGGTGCATGCGCACATCCTAAAGACTCAGGTTGAATACGCTCGGGGTGGACAAAATGGTGGCTTAATCTAAAACTTAATATTTTTTTCACTAACCGATATAAGTACAGCAAAATAGGATTTAAAGTATGTTATGATTGTAGAAGCTGACAATCTGGGTTATTAAAAAAAAAGCATTAAAACAACACGTAGGACTTTTACTGGTAGCTGTTATCCTACAGGTACCAGCACAGATGTGACGTCATCGCTCCTAGCAAACCCCAGCCAAGAGGTGGCTTACTGGGGTCGGGTCGTTTTGCACACGGCACTTGTATTTCTCGACTCCACTCACGGTGTTCGATTTGAAATTCTGACGACTCGGGTGACCCGAGTGGCCCGGGTCGTGTTAATCGATTACGGCCACAGGACCTATGCCACAGCAGCCCAAGTTAGCAGAAAGTCAGAGAAAGTACAGGGTTCCAGCATTCCATCTTTCTCCACTTGGCGCGACCCAAGGCACATAAGGTCCTAGATAAAAGATTCACCCTGTACTCACATTACACGGGTGAATACCAGCCCTATATAAAAACGGTCGAAAATGCGGGGAAATGAAATGAGAGCCTAATTTCACAATCTAAGGAGCAACAATTATTCTTTACATATATGTCTTATTATTTCCCCGCTACCTTTCAGTTGAAAAATATAATAAAACATATAATTTAATACAATTTAAAGGTGAAATCGACAGCGTTCTATGGCCGCCATCTTGTCTTTTTGCATTCTCTCCCATTTCGCCAACTCTGTGCCAATATATGTAGCCATTTAATCCTGGAACCACAGTTTCTAGTTCCTGTTTCATACTAAAGCTATTTTCGGCCATATTTACATTACGTTGTCCTTCACTCGTGTACTAGTACAGGGTGAATCTTTTATCTAATAAGGTCCATACCAGCTCCATTTTGAACAAAGCGAACAAGACAAAATAACACCACTCATTGAAGCATTTAAACGATACTGCAGCGACAAGGCAAATATCGCCATAACAGGTTGGTTGGTTGTTGGAGTTTTTAACCTGACAACATCTAAGGTCATATCAGGATGGTCACCGACTTGTGACAGTGCGCACTTATGGTGACTTTATAGTGCTGCCCCACTGGGAAATCAGGTTGCCAGCAACATGACCTGATATCCCACTCAGTCATATTATCCTGACACTGAGCTGACCAGTCCTTGCCTTATGCTATTAATGCCGAGCGCCTGGCTAGAAAGGGACAAGTATCAATTTTATATAAGTCATTGGTTTCACTCGACCGGAAACCAAACTCCCGATCTCCCGCACATAACATGATACAGTTTCAATTCTCAGAATCAAACAAGCGAGAACATAAGTACATACATAACAGCTGTGCGAGATAATAATAGCCAAATGTGAGTATGACTATGACCCGAACTCCCGATCTCCTGCCCAGATCATGATACAGTTTCAATTCTCACAATCAAACAAGCGAGAACACAAGTACATACGTAACAGCTGTGCGAGATCAAAATAGCCGAATGTGAGTACGACTATGAACCAAACTCCCGATCTCCCGCCCATAACATGATACAGTTTCAATTCTCACAATCAAACAAGCGAGAACACAACTACATACATAACAGCTGTGCGAGATCAAAATAGCCGAATATGAGTATGACTATGAAGGAATTGAGGGCTCGGCCCTATGCGACCGGATTGTGGCAGGTATTTTTACAATGAGTACCTATCAGGGCCCGTATGCATGGAGCGGTGTTAGAGAGCCAAAGCTGGTTTTGGACAGGATTTCTAGTTTAGCGGCGAAAAGTGCCTATGCATGGACCAGTGTTACGGAAACACCGCAAGTTTAAGGTTGGCTATGCTAACACGACTCCGTAGCAGGTTTAAGGGTGGTGTTAGGTATCGATTAGGCCCAAATCTATTCAATGGTATCATATTTAAAAGAATAACATAGTCAAAAAGTGAAATTTGCTCAAATTAACCCCAAAATCGAATCGATATTAATGCTGCCATTACATCGGCGGTGATATTCATACTGTTGAATCTAAATAAAACAAATGGCCAGCGATGCTGCGGCAGTGGCGTTAATATCGCTTCGATTTTGGCCTTACTTTGACCAATATCAATGACAGAATATCATACAAAAAAAGTGAAATTTGGCCAAATTAAACCAGAAATCGAAGCGATATTAACGCCGCCGCCAAATTGTGGTCAAATTAAACCAATAATCGAAGCGATATTAACCCCGCCACCGCCGCCGCCGAGACCGGATCGGTGGCGATACTGTCAAATAGCAGTGCTCGCCAGGAACAGGCTCAGAGGGATTTCCCAAATCTATCAATAACGCTAGGTTAGCTAACGCCACCGTGCTTTGGACCTGTACATACCCCGTGACCCATTTCAGAACACTCATGTCAGCTACCCCGGCGGCCACCCTTAACACCGGAGCCGATAAAAACTTGTTCATGCAGACGGCCCCAGACTAGTGAACGTGTGTACATACTCAATACCACACAGACGGTTTATTTATATGTGGAAAGTTTTCTTACACTTGAGCTTCTGAAGAGCCCTGTTCGGGGAAACTTTGAGTGGAAATGGAGAATTGATGAGGGAGTCGTGCACGTGTTTAGTCATCATGACGTTCTTTATCGCGCCAAATGTCTTCAAAGTCGTCTGGTCATTGATCCTAGAAGGGAAAAAACCACAATTGCTCAATATTATTTATTTATTTTCTATTTATCCAATAACAGGCAACTTGTTTCTTCATTAAAGCAATAATTCAAGTAGGCAGAGGCGGAGTGGGTATATATAGTAGTTTTTTATTTAAAGCTGCATAGTCCGATGAAAACATCAAATTTTCAAAACTAAAACAATTATTTAGATTTGATTCCACATATCTAACTTTAGATACTGGTGCACTTATTAAGCATTTGTCACCAGATAGAAGGGAATAATACTGAGGCAATTTAATAGAACCCGTTACTCCATAAGCCTATTTATTATAACTTACTCTTTATATTATATACACTATATATATATTATGTATTAGATATATGTTATATTATCTATATTATATAAATTACATTATTAAATTATATAAATAGATTGTATATATTATATAAATTATATATTATATACACTATATATATTATGTCTTAGATATATGTTATACTATCTATATTATATAAGTAGATTGTATATATTATATAAATTATATATTATATACATTGTATATATATTATTATATAGTTGTTAGTGATAGCTACCTGAAACCAGTGATCCGCAACTGGTTCATCAAATGCTGTGGTATCTACTGTCCTGTCTGTGGGAAAGTGCATATAAAAGACCCCTTACTGCTTATCGGAAAGAGTAGCCTATGTGGCGGCAGCCTGTTTCCTCCAAAGGAATATGTTAGAATGACCATATGTTTGACGTCCAATAGGCGATGATATTACAATCAATGTGATCAGGAGGTGTCATTAAATAAAACAAACTTTATTTTTGTGATAGGTACCTGAAGGGCATGACCGGGTAGTGTGAGTTTTCGGCCCAGATCATCAGGAGGGTGGTTACTTTCGCGACATCGTCCAGATTCTTGAGACTCCCTACGTCCAGCACCGCAGCCTTCCACTGGGCCAGCCAATTGTCAAGCCGCCATTTGGGGACGCCGAGGACGTTGGCAACGTCCTGGCGGGATCTGCTTGCTAAGTAATGGAAGCCAATGTGTAAATGTATATAATATGGGGCGTATCAGAATTATGCAAATATAAATAACAGGAAAGTTCCATTATTATTATTATTATTTTCTTCCAATAAAGTGGCAATATTGTATTAGCTTCCTCCAGTCTTACCCGGTTGGCATCGGTGGCTCCCCCACTCGTCTCTCTACCTCACTAATCTCCTTTGACTACCATTGTACCAATGTCACTCCCTGCGGAACCCAGACCCAAAGGTATATATATATATATATATCATATTATATGTATTATAATGTATTGTATATATTATATGTATTATAATATATTATAATATATTATATATATTATTTCTTAAATATTATGTATATTATATATGTTATATATATATCATGTGTATTATATAGTATGTGTATTATATTTATATATATTTTATGTATATATCAAATATTAGTTATTTGTGTGAAATAGCCTCATACCTGCTATCTTGCATGCGAACTGGTGGCGCTCCGAACGGCTGTTCATGAAATCAAGCCTGGAGGACTTGACAATGCGCTGAAGCAGACCATTGTCCAAGTCCAGGTAGATACCTAGAATGCCGTACAGCATGTCGGGATGCATCCTGCGTAACAGAAGAGGATTCTTACCGGAAGTCCACGGTGGGTTTATGTAATCAAGCGTCATACATATACATATATATGTATAATATAATATAGTATGCGAGTATAAAAATACGAAGGGAATTGTTTCCATTATATATTATATTATTATATTATTTGATTACCATTGTTATTCTCCGTAAGACTCTGCACTTGACCGGTGGCACCACCTGCGCCCACCCCACCTCCCCTCCATCGGGTGTCGACAAGTGTCAGTCACACCGAAGGTGTTTTTTTTATATATATAAATGCAGCATGTTATTGTTGGTAAATGTAATCGTATTCACCGAACAGAGTTATTTATTCAAGGATAGGGTACTGGTCTTGATGTATGACTGATATGACCATGGATGTTGCTAGGATGCAAAACCCCAGCAAACAAACAATGAGACTTACCTGTTAGGTAGATAGATGTTCAGCGCTTTCTCCAGGTTCACACATTTCTGTGCAGTTGACTGGGAACCAAAGCTTCCCGCTGTGAAAGCAAACAGTCACAATCCGTGGTCATCAAAACCAACCTCCGCCATATGAGCCTTTCTCAAAAGGTGATAACTCTTTTATTTTTTGTCCATTGTAATGATTGACACAAACCAGCACAGACATGGTTACACTGAAAACACAAGGACATTTGCTTCAAATCAATATGTATTCTATTGAGATTATGAAACACCATGTAAAAAAACTAATCAGTTTATCCTGAGCAAATGCATAAGCAGATAGTATGTTGATCGTTACAATGGGAAAAGTTTTGTCCCATAGCACCTTTTGAGACAGACTCATATACATGTATGTGAAAATACAATTGAATGGTTTCCTCCTCATACACAAATACCATTAGGACAGCTACCCCCCCCCCCCCCACTCCCCCAATCTCTATTAAATATCAGTGAAGGTTATGTTCAGTGTGTGGGTTGTCGTTATTTTAATTATACCTCATTCAGGGTTGATGTTTGAAAATAAGGTAGATACGTACACCAGACAAGGCTACATGCCATTGGTGTTAAAATTGTGTAGTCGGATGGTTTTGAGTTTCTGCCATTTAGCAAGAAACCTACGTCAGGTTCAATTCAATTCAATTCTTTTATTTTAACTCTATGTAAGGTATGTTTACAATAAACTGAGGTGATACAATAAATGCATACAAATTCCTTACAGACAGAAAGGATCCCAGAAAAGCGATGTTTATCTAGCTGGTCTCCAGGGCCCGTATGCAGGAGTCAGTGTTAGCGGGGTTTGGTGTTACAGCCTATTACCGATTAGCTATCGCCGATGTCAGGAACTGTGTCAAGTGGTATGCAGGAGCGCCTAACACTAACATTTTAGCTAAACGTGAAATTATTTATAGATTTGGGAAATCCCTCTGCGTTTGTAGCCAGATATTAGGCTCAAATCTACTGAATGCGATCATATTTAACAGAATTACATACGCAATAAGTGAAATTTGATCAATTTAACCCTAAATCCGAAGCATTATTAAGGTTACCGCCGTATTGGCGGCGATATTAATAGTTATATTTTCGAATCGACGAGCGTAAAGTAAACAAATCGCCGCCGCCGCCAGTATGGAACGCAGCGGCGGCGGCGATTTGTTTACATTACGTTCGTCGATTCGAAAATATAACTAGTAATATCGCCGCCAATGCGGCGGTAGCCTTAAGGAAGGTTCGAATTTAGGGTTAATTTGAATAAATTTCACTTATTGCGTATCTAATTCTGTTAAATATGGTCGCATTGAATAGATTTGGGCCTAATAAATTCGCTAAACCTGATATTTTTTAGGGTTAAGGTAACACCGGTTAAGCCTTTGGTGTTAGGCCTAACACTGACTCGTGCATACCATTTTTTCGCCGCTAACCCGAAATTCCCGACAAACACCGTTTTGCCTCGCTAACACTGACTCCTGCATACGGCCCCTGGTTGATTGCTATTTTTGTTAATCTTACTTTAGTTTGAAGTGACTTTTATTTGATATCTTTGGAGATATTTGAAGTGCAAACATGCAAAATTACTTTTGGCAAGCATGCCAAAACTTTGATGGCATAGGTCTCAGAAGTAACAGGTTCTATTAAATTGACTTTGTATACCCTTCTATGCAGCAACAGATGATTAATAAGTGCACCAGTATCTAAGATACATAATTATACAGAATCAAATCAAGATTAGTTTTCTGGTTTTAAGCTATGAAGCTTTAATACGTATATAAACCCACAAGGCAATAAGGTTAGACAAATGCAGAGTTGGACTGAGTTCTTTATTAGTTCTCTGGCTGGGACTATATATGCCCTACCTCAAAAGAAAATTGTGATTGAAGTAACAATGATTTACATTAATTCCGCACCATGCAGTTGGCGCCCCATTCGCGTGTCCCGTACTAGAGTGGGCGCGTGACTCCAAATACATACAATTGATCATATAATAAACAATACATACGATAATGTATTAATAATGGGTTTTGCTCCGTTCCTTTATATTATTATAATACATTATAATACACATAATAATTATAATTAATTGTGAAGGTCATCATCAAACCCTCTTTAACGAGACAGGATGGTCCAATGTGTGCAGCACTCGCTTCCAGTGCGATGGTCGCAAGTTCGAACCCCGTTCGAGTCAAACCAATGCCTTACAAAGTTAATATTGGTCTTTTCTAAAATAGGGCAAATGACTGGTTTTGTCAGCATCAGGATTATACGATTATATAGGATAGCAGGTCATGGTGCTGGTGACGCAGTCTCTCAGTGGGGCAGCACTATAAAGACACCATGAATGCACACTGTTACAGGTCGGTGCCTGTCCTGTTATGGCCTTAGATGTTGCGAGGATGTAAAACCTCAAGGAAAAGAACCATGAAGCCCGCGGTTTATATTTCCTTCCTTAGTTCTAATAACTCACACCAGGTGGTGACACCGCTATGCTAGACCAAGCGCCAAATGAACTGAGTTTTTGTTGTTGCTTCTTTAACACACTTGCTATCAGGACCGCACTTCATACACCTCTCTCTATCTCCTCTCTGCTGGCCATGCTCCTCCTTGATATGTCTGAAAATCGTTCCAGGAGGGGGAGCCCACCAGCATTTAACTTTCTACACTTACTCTGTCCGTGTCTTTGGCTCGCTGGTTGGTCACCATCGAGCAAATAGACACGGTCCTTTGACTCAACTCTCCTCATTTCTCTTTCCTAGACTCTACCCTTTTTTTCCCTCCCAGGCATACTTCTCCCCCTGACCAAGGGAGTTGTGTGCTTGGGTGGGACCCTTTACCTTTAGGTTTCTCTCGCTTTCTTCTCATTGCTGGAGCCGCTGGACCCATCTTTACCCACCCTTCCTCGGAAACCCTTGCTGCTGTCTGCTGGATACAAGTGCTGTGCTACCGCTGGACCGCAGATTCTGGACCACCCCAACGACTCGTCGCTTAATCATTGTAAAGACATCCCCCAGCTTCTACAATTGTCCCACCAGAAGATTATTCTTCAACCAAAGATTGGGCCGATTTATCAGAGCCTCTCTATAATGTTGCAGTTCTGCAACTGGTAACCGTTGTAAGGTTACAAACAACCCAGTATCTCTCGCTTCTTTAACAGCATGATGTACCACATCCTGCTGTATTAGCCCCCACCCCCTCACACACACCCCCACCCAAACAAAAAAAAACACACACAAAACAACACCGGCCCCGCTGGTAGTTCCAGCGGGATTGATTAGTTCATGATACAGAGTCGGTATTTACATAGCTCGGGTCGGGATCCGATTACCACAGCAACACACTCGTAGAATAATATAATGGCTGAGTACAAAGAAGAAGAGAAACAATTTGACAAGTAATACTGGAATGATATGAGACGAGACTACCTATGTCCTTCGCGCAACCATTACGATATATATATATAACAACACCGGAAACAGAATTCTAGATAAAAGAATTCTAGATAAAAGAATTCTAAATAAAAAGAACCATGCCGAACCAGAGCAGGGTGAACAAAAACCATGTCTAAAGGCTCAGTCACATCTTACCAGATTGGGGAGCCGGATAGAAACCAGACACTGTCCAGCGAAATACGTCAATGTCCGGTTTATATATGGTAGGTATCCGGCGTTTCCTTTCTCTGTCCGGTGGTGTCCGGCTTGTACGGTGGCAAGTTTTGAACATGCACAAAACTTGTACCGTACACCGCCGGACTGACGTGTACAGCTTGTGTCCGGTTTAAGTCTGTTTAGTCCGTTTTGTCCGTTTCATGTCCAGTACCCATCCGTTATGTCTCCGGTTTGCTTCCTGAAGAGTCCTTTGACAGTGTTGCGGGAATTCGGTCCGTCGTTTTTTTTATATGTTTTCGGTGAGTCCGTGAACAGTCTGGTACATGTCCGGTTGATGTTCGGTCCATCCGTTTGACATTCGGTTGTCGTCCGGTTATCGTCCAGTGGCTATTCGTTAATGTATGTTCCTTGTATGTTTAGCGTTCGTTTTGTCCGGCGGTCTTTGACCCAATAGCGCAACATTTCGACACATTTCGGTACATGTTGATACCGAACACCACTGGACTAGAAAATAATTCTTTGTCCGGTTGTGTCTGGTGCTCAATCCGGTAAGGTATGACAGGCACTTAAAGCTGTTAGACCAGTGCCTCGGCGCTGACAAAATATGTATTCAGATGAATATAATATTTCCCAACAAAATTAATTACAATAATCCGAGCAAAAACTGATTAGCATGAAACAACTATAAACAAACTATAGAGTAATTATTTCTCTATTTTGGCAGAGAGTTGGGGAATTGGGCTAGAACGCAAAGAAACCAAGATGGCAGCCACTGGAAACTCTCAATTTTACTTTTAAGGTCTGTTATTTGACATGATTTTATCAAGTGTTTACCCTAAATTATCAGATTATGATAGATACTATATTGAACATTATATTTAGCATGGTAGATTACAAAATAATATGGTCATTTCCATGACTCAGCCTTCCGACACTTCTTTTAATGGGTTGTTCCAGAAACAGTGCTGCGGAAGTAACTACAAGTTTGTATGCAGTGGCCATTTAGTGAAATGGTAAATTTTTAATTATGTTTTCCTTTTTTAATGGAAAATGGAAAAAAAAACATCGTTAATAAGAAGGAGGCTATTACTGTGTGATGTTTCCATGGCTACTTGGTCAGTAAGTCTTTGGTTTGACTCTTAGACTTATAGTTAGTTAGTTATACTTATCCTCTTCTGTTTGTATATTTAGGCTTAATAGAGCATGCTGGTGAGGCTAACATGCGTAATTTGTGAACGAGGCTGTCTATTTCTGTTTTCCACGGTCTTCCTTTCCCTTTCTCAAGTCAGTCCACCTCAGTGACTCTGGCTGTTCACTTCACTTCCTCACCCTCCTACCCTCTTCCTGGGGGGGTGAGCGCTGACTGTCTTCTCGCTGCAGAAATCTGATTATATGATGTCCTAATACAGAACTTGAACTTTGCCCCTTTCGGCACTCGAATTGACGGGTCCTGATCACCATCCTGCATAGCCTGCTACAGGCCGAATTGTTACTTGATTAAAACCTTTTCAAAGTTTCGTCTCTCTCCTCTTCTTTTTCTTCGCCGAGTGAAGCGAATAGCTTGTTAACAGATTCGGCCTGTCATAATTATTGCGGTGAGGACTGACTATACCGATACTGAATCCAAAAATGTTCAAGTCTTTTTTCAATGTATTTAGTGATGGAGCTTCAACTATTTCGGGCGGAAGTCTATTCCATGTGTTTGCCGCTCTATCAAGGATAAAGTTTTTCCTCACTCGTCTCACTCAGTTGGGGATAGTTATTCCCACAGCCGAACATGCTATGATTGTATTGTGAATAGGGCTTAGAAATTAACATACAGAAAACCTGTTATTGCTCAGTTATAGACATATTCGCGCCAATCTCGAATCTAACCAGCTCTATAATTATATATTCATTTGTAATGGTCCGCTACTTTTAGAGTGAAGTCTTTATCCAATCATGCAGATTAATAGAGTTTGAAAGTTGAATGGACAGAATCAAGTGGCAGCGAACTGTACTCCATGGAATGAGTGCCTTCATATATGTTGTTTAGAGTGGACCCCATCCAAATCAGATTTTGCTTCCATTTAAGCTGGGGCATCCTCAGCCCTAAAACCTCTCTAACCGACCAACTCCACATATCGAGGACTACCCTATATTGATTGCTTTATTTGGATCCCAAACGATCGCCCATACAATACCATTGTAACGATTTTTAAAAGCTCCCTAAAGCGACCACCTCCCTAAATGGACCATTTATAGTCGGCCCCATATAGTCGGTCGACTTAAAGAGGTATTACTTTACGTAGGTTAGAGATTGATCACATGACTGCCAGTGTTGGGAGATTGGCAGTCCTCCTACAGATGGTTGAGACAGGATTAGGTTATTCCAAAGACCCTATAATACTAAGACGGCTCACTCCCTATCTCTCCCATGGTAATGTAAATTTTGCAGTGCCACCTTGTGGTGGGTTTGATCAGCCCAGCTGCTGGTTGGTGTTTCACATGTAAACACATACAATTATATTATACATGAGATAGGTAAGTATGAATACACATCAATATGAAATTGCTATGAACAAATACACATCATCATCAGCATCATCATCATCATCGCCATCATCACAGATCTTTCACATTCATATATACATTTATACATATAATATAGCACCTGTTTAACCAAGAGAACAGCCAGTGCACCAAGTGGTGGGTTTGATCATTTTGATTACACAGTACAGGCTGAGTGAGCCGTCTTAGTATTATAGGGTCTTTGGTTATTCTCTGTCACTACCATATTGGTAATACGTTCTTGGCGCAAAGTTTTATTTTGGCTAGGGACCGTCTTCCTCTGTGTGAACACAGCCAGTGTATACTGACAGTGAGTCATATTATGGTGAGATGTCCTCACCTACAGCCGGTTAGAGATGATGTGTTTGGAAATGTACCCTCATTATGATGGAGTCATTCTGAACTCATTATTAAAGCTGCATAGTCCGATGAAGCATTACATTTTCAAAATCAAAACAATTATCTGGATTTGATTCTAGATATCTAACGTAGATACTGATGCACTTATTAAGTATTTGTTGCCACATAGAAGGGAACGCTGAGGCGATTTAATAGAACGTGTTACTGCAGAAGCCTATGGTATCAGAGTTTTGGCGTGCTTGCCAAAATCATTTTCACACATTTGAATTTCAAATATCTCAAAAGGTAGCGATTTCAATTAAAAGTTACTTCAAACTAAACTAAGGTACATAATAATGATCAATGTATTATACTTATCTCAGAAAAATGTCAGAAACTCAAACCCATCTGACTCCGCAACTTTAAATTCTTTTATGGAAACTGTTTTTTTACCAAAAATGCATTATCCATTTTTAAATTGACAAGCTTTTTGCCGTTGGTTGTAGTTATCATATACCACTTGCGATTTGATCACAGCTGTAAGCTCTTTTGGCACATATTTTCGTGCTCTATTTTATTTGTTTGAAATGTAATTTTGTAATCCAGTATCTTTAAACCACTGTATGACCCCCCAATAGCCAAAGTCTACTTTTTTTGCTGGGGGGGGGGGGGGGGGGGGGTCATTGAACAAACAACCAAGGGGGCAGGCATCCTACTCACTCTCCCATCACGTCTGTCATGGCTACCCTACATGAAGGACATTAACTTAAAGCTGCATAGTCCACTGTCAACACCAAATCACTCATTTAGATTTTATTCTACTTATCCAACTTAGATACTGGTGCACTTATCAAGCGTTAGTTCCTGCGTAGAATTGAATACTAAGTCAATTTAAAGTTGCATGGTCCGGTGAAATGTAATTTTTTTCAAAACCAAAACATTTCTCTAAATTTAGTTCTATATATCCAACTTACAGACTAGTGCATTAGTTAAGGATTGGGGACAGCCTATGAAGAATAATCAGTGAATTTTATTACATCATTCCCTTGGACACCAAATTTGAGACAGGAACACTCATTAAGCAATTAGGTCAATCTTGTGGCCTAATTAGCCAGACCCTCATACCAAGTACCATACGTAACATGGTAATCGCAAGATGTCAATACACGTCATGGCTCAAGGACTTTTGGAAAGCTTGTCAAAACTATTTTGGGTTCTTTCAGCTCAAATTCCTTCAAAACTAGCCAGTTTTCATCAAAATTACTCCGAACTAATGATTAGTAGGTTATAACGATCAATTTGATATATTTATCTCAAAAATAAAATAAAAATTCAAACGCCATCGGACCATGCAACTTTAATAGAACATGTTACTGCTGAAGCCAGAGTTTTGTTAGTATTGTGTCAGAGTTTCGACCTGCATGCCAAAATTAATGTGTATGTTTGCGCTTCAAGTACAGTAAAGCCTCTTTAAATCGACCGACCTTGGGACCGACTTTAAGTGGTCCACTTAAGCAGAGTTACGACGGTGGTCGGATTAGAGAGTTAGAATATGGTTACAATGGTATTTTTGGGACCCAAATAAATCGGTCGGTATAGGGGAGTGGTCGATCTGTGGAGGTGGTCGGTTATGGAAGTTTTACTGTATTTCCAAAGCTAGCAATTTAAAATAAAACTAACTTCAAAATAAAGAAATCTATATTATGACAATCAACCTAATATATTTATCTTTAAGAAATGGCAGAAACTCAAAACACTGTCACAAGTCGGTACTTGTTCTGTTATGATTGTAGATGTTGCTAGGATCTAAAACCTCAAGAAAAAAGCCATGAAACCCTCGGTTTATTTCGTTATTTAGTTCTAATAGCTCACACTATGTGGTGACACCCTAAGGTACAGGTGTGGCGATTTCAGCGCCCGGTCAGTTTCAGCGCCCTGCTGTGGCTTCTGCGCATGCGCAGATTTTCGGAGGTCGTGCAAACTGCAGCATGTCGCCGGCGAGCACTGCTATTGTTTTGTTTACACTCAGCGATTCGACGCCGATCTAGCTGCTACGTTAATATCGCTTGGAATTTAAGGTTAATTTAATTAAATTTCATTATTTGAGTATGTAATTCTGTTAAATATGATCGCATTCAATAGATTTCGGCCTAATCGGTCCCTAACACTGCCGGGCACCAGCGATAGTTACAGCTCAGCTTGTAGCCGGCGAGGCCACGGGTGTTTTGACGCTCTTAAAATCTGCGCATGCGCAGAAGCTACGACCGGGCACTGAAACTGACCGGGCGCTGAAACCGCCACACCGGTGTTCTACCTCAAAATGTCACATGAATTGAGTTGTTTTTTGTTTTTGTTTTTGTTTTATTTTTATTTTATTGTCATCATGAATTGTCCTACACTGCTACATCCTGCCGTACCAGCCTCTCAAATAGCACGCCACACTGGTAATTCCACCGGGAGTGATTAGTTCATAACAGGGGGTCAGTATTTACATAAATTGGCATCCGAATTCCACGATAACATGCATGTAGAATGTCTGGGCTCAAAGAAGAAAGCCACTGGACTATTGCAACTTTAAGTAAACACATGTATTGCTAAGTCGTATCCAATAAAGTAGGAGTGGTATCAGACTGGAAGCTCTCAGACTAGTTCAGAGATGGCTTGTCTCTTTGTGGGGGATAGTTTTGTCATATTTATTTTACTGCAGCTTGTTTACTTATATCACTGTGCGTACGACATGGTTTTTTTTTTATAAGTACATCTATGTGTAAAAAGAATGCTTAACGTGTGAGGTGTTCTCTGTGATGGAGTGGTTAGAGTGTCTGACTCTTTTCTAGGTCTGACTCCTAATCTGAAGGTCAGTGGTTCGATTCCCCATGCCCCCACCTCTGCCAATTTGGATTTCCACCGCTGTGTATAATTTACAGCTTAATCAAAGACCAGTTGCTCTCATACCATGTCTATGTCGTGTGGGAAGTTAAAAATCCCTTGGGTCGGTAAAAGTGTAGGTTCAGGCTTTCTATCAACAAACTGTCTAATTGTGAAAACAATATTATTCAGCCTTATCCATGATAGTCAGTATAAATCTTCAAGAAAAAAACACAAAAATACGTCTCGATTGAGGCTAAAATAATATTATGCATGGCACTATGCATCTATGATATATATATATTTAAAGCTGCATAGTCTGATAAAGTATTAACACTTTTTAACCGAAGCAATTATCTAGATTTTATTTTACATGCCCAACTTAGATACTGATACACTTGTTTCTGGATAGAATACTGAGTCAATTTAATGTAACCTATTACTGCAAAAGTCTATGGTGTCAGAGTTTTGATGCACTTGGCAAAACTAATTTGACGTGTTTGCACTTCAAATATCTCAAAAGTTAGCCATTTAAAATAAAAGTAGCATTAAACTAATGTAAAGTAGATAATAGTGATCAATTTAATATATTTATCTCATGAAAATTACAGAAACTCAAAACCATCAGATTATGCAACTTTTATATATAATAAATAATGCATATAGTATATCATATCATATATATATCACATAAAATATATATATCATAGATATAATATATCATATAGATGGGACCCAAATGTAGAATTCAATATTACATATATATATATATATATATATATATATATACACACAAATATAGACAAATATACATGCATACATATGAATGTATATATGTATATACATTTTTAAGCGGGTAGTACAGGCAAGAGGCTGAATCGTGACAGCTGAAGAGGCCAGGTGGCAGCACCAGGCAAGGCAGAGAGCCTGTCCATTCGCCTGAGTTGTTAAGTGTCAATAGTTGTGAGGTGTCAAGCAAGGTGCCAAGCAGAGGCACAGTTCAAGGGTAATCAGTTTATGGATAATTATACTCGTATAATACTTATACCGCACATATCATGGGCTTACAACACACAGCATAAAAGAATTGCTTAAACAGCGCTTTGAATAGTAAGTGTATACTAACCTGCTGCTGTAGCAGCCAAACAAAGGGTGAGGGTGAGTGTGAGGACGAGCATCTTAGGTGTGGATTCAGCTGGAGGTGGGAGCTGCTCTTGTACTACCGTGTCCACACTCCTCGTGTGGTGGTGGTGGGGCGAGCTGCTCCTGTCAACTAGTCACGTGACACAGTGCCACACGCGTCCTACTGCTGCCCTCATTCACCACCCGGCGCTCTGCGTTTGCCAACAGCTATATATATATATATATAAATATATATACAGTAAAACCTCTCTAAGCGACCACCTACACAGATCGACCACTCCCCTATATCGGTCGCTTTATTTTGGTCCCAAACGATCGCCCCATACAAGACCATTGTAATAATTTTAAAAAACTCTCTTTACCTCCAACCTCCCTAAATGGACGATTCAAAGTCGCTCCCATGGTGGGTCGATTTAGAGAGGTTTTACTGTATACATACATTTATTTGCCCATATATGTATGTGGTGTAGGCCCATGATATATACACGCGTATATCTTGGATATGCCGGTCTAGGGAAGGCGCAGAGACCCCCCCCCCCCCCCCCCACTGATGTTGGGAGTTGACTATTTAACTATTGTCCATTTGGGTTCGAGTCCGTCAGGTGGCGCCCCCCGCTCCACCTTTCATCGCCCCTCCTTCGCTTGACCGAGCCCCATTCCCTTGCCCAGCCCAATCGGTCAACACCTGTTACTTGCCCTCATGTCTTAATTAGTTTTTTTCTTTTTTATTGATTTGGTAGGGCGGGTACCCCAGGAAAGTACAGTTACGGTTGCATTATTGGGGTTTATGGTTGTGTTGCCCGACTATTCTATAAGCCAAATAAAAATGACTTTGCTCGCCTACCCATGTCCGTGTTGTCTGCACCCCTCCTACATATATATATGTATAAACATATGTATGTTTCTCTATGTTTATGTATATATTTATATATATATATATATTTATATATATATATATATCACGGGCCTTCAAAAAGGTGATTTATATCACATCTATCCATAGTCACTAAATATACCATCGGATGCATTTAAATATATTTTACCATTTTTTTGTTATAAATCTGTTATATTTTGTTGTAATTGTACAGTGTCCTAGACTGATTCTAATTAGTGAGTGCACTTTATTGATTCTATCCGATTATTCACTCAAATATTGCCGGGTGTGAGCAATATCCAATGAATTGCCAGAGGATTCACTCAGATGTCGACCGATGAATAAAGAGTATTCATTACCATGCTGCCATGTGCAATTAATATTTACTGATGTGTTGGTAACTATAACTACTGTAGTAGTCTCCACTGACCTCTCAGGCAAGTAACCACATAGACAGGTAGGTGTGGGTAGTGTGGTGATATCAGGGAGCCTAGGTGGTGTAATGGTTAGCACACTGGCCCGGAATGCAAAGAGATGTGGGTGCGAGTCCCGCTCTAGGCAAAATATTTCCCATTTTCATCACCCCCATGACACTGGTGGCATGACTAGGATCCTGTACAAGCTATGCACTGTATGGTTGTTGAACCTACCCTGTGTATGTATGTGTTAATGCATTGCCTGTATGTATGTAATTGTAAGCATTAAAAGACTTACAATTCCAGGGGGACGAGTGTAGTAGTCTGAACTGACCTCTCAGGCAAGTAACCACATAGACAGGTAGGCGTGGGTAGTGTGGTGATATCAGGGAGCCTAGGTGGTGTAATGGTTAGCACACTGGCCTGGAATGCAAAGAAATGTGGGTTTGAGTCCCGCTCTAGGCACAATATTTCCCATTTTCATCACCCCCCACGACACTACTATTACAAATATATTATTCCAATGCTCTAAATTATGTTAATTGTAGTTAGTCTATTAATCTATATGATTTAATCAATTATTCACCTCAAATGCAGTCGGCTATGAGAAATAAGTTTTTCAACAATATAATATATATATAAATATATTCCCTAGCGTGAGTGAACAGTTGGGCACCCCATTAGGGACGAATAAGGGCGATGGCAGCGCCACTTATCACATACAGTGGCAGGCTGCAGGTTTCAGCAGTAAATATACAGTAATAATAATATAATAATATAATTCCCCTCGACGCCTTTATACTCACATAATACTTATGCATCATATATATATATATATTGGTCAATATGATTATTCTACTGAATAAGTTCCTTTTTCAGTGCCGATGCACTGGTCTTCCATTCATTTTATAATTCGGGATTATTCATATAAATTTGTTTATATAGAGTAAGGTATATAAGGTGAGCTAACAATAGCAAGGACAAATAGTTTGCGCCTGTCTTGACATGTTCTTGCCCGTGTGAAACCTTTATTTGCTACCCGAGAGAGTGCCGCTGATAACTTGCAAAAGCCAGCAGCACTTCAACTCTTTTGCAGGCAGCTTTCATGAAATGTGACATTAAGACTGACACATGGACGCAACTCTCACAGCAGAGAGCTAAATGGAGAGCAGCAGTCAAGTAATGAAAGCAGTCTTTGTCGCATCGTGACCGACAGCATGATGAACAATAGCTGTTGAATACACAGTTTGCAGCATTTAGCGCAATGGGATTCTGATAGTTCAATTATGTGTTTATTTCCATAACCCATCCTCCCGACACTTTTTCTAAGGGGTTATTTGCCAGCACTATCACATAGACAGTGGTTCGGTTCCCAGTCAAGTCAAACCAATGACTTAAAAATTGATACTTGTCGCTTCCTAGCCTGGTGCTCGGCATTATTAGGATAGGGCAAGGGCTGGTTAGCTTGGTGTCAGGATAATGTGACTGAGTGGGATATTGGGTCATGGTGCTGGCGGCCTGATTTCCCAGTGGGGCAGCACTATAAAATCGCCATGAGTGCGTACTGTCACAAGTCGGTACCCGTCCTGATATGACCTTAGATGTTGCTTGGACATAAAACAACAACAAACAAAACATAGACAGTGCTGCGGGAGTAACTATATAGGGTGTTTGCTGATTGACTTGCTTAAACAGTGCTTAAGTGCAGCCACTGAGGGAGGGTGGTGTGTGATATATGCGTAATAGATGTCCAGACACGTGGGTAATATATGCTAATAAGATGCATCAGGTTCTAGACGGTGAGTGAGACAAAGGAGTATGTAAATGAGATGACATCATGGAAAGTTTAGCCGGCGGTTCAGCGAGCCCTGGATGTGAATAAACCATTCAGTATCCAGAAGTCAAAGTGTTCAGACGTTGTACTTTCACATGGTGTGTGGTGTGTGGTGTGGGTGGGGGAAGGGGGACGAGTGTAGGTAGTGGTTGGGGGTCACTATTGTCAGAATAGCGCATTACCATATAAAGTAGGGCATCTATGTTATGACAGACTTGGAACTAACCCACCAAATGGAACACGGAACCATCAAGCTTCTAGCACAATCTCCTAGCTTTGTCCCGGTGGTCTCAGGATAATACCGGAGTGTCTAGCTGGTTAGGGCGTCCGCGCAATATGGTGGCTTTGCACGGATGAGTCTTGTTGTAATGGTTTACTGGTCGCTCAAATATTGGTTTGCTGATTAGCCTACACACGGTCGCTGGTAATGACTATATTCATGCCACTACATACGGGTGATTTGTCTACATTACCAGTAACCCTAGCGGGGACGGAGCTTTGTAATTGCTTTCACAGGAAGTTGTCATTGTTCAAGGTTGTTGTGAATGTGTGCGTACGATGGAGGGGGAGGGCGATATTATGTGGATGTCTGGATAACTATGACACTAATAGTGATACAGATATTTTTTGTTTGTTTGCTTGTTTTGGTACATTAGTTGAGTAAAGTTGCATAGTCCGATGGTTTTGAATTTCTGTCTTTTTTCTGAGATACATATATTATTTCAATCACTAGTATCTACTTTACGTTAGTTCAAAGTTACTTTCATTTTAAATGGTAAACTTTTTAGATATTTAGAATGCAAACATGGAAAATTAGTTTTGGCAAACTTGCCAAAACTCTGACACCATAAGCCGTGTTCACACGGGCAAAATGTGAGGCGAATCAGACAAATCGAATCAGGTGAGGCGAATTAGCAGCCCGTTCACACGAGCACTACTTGGGCCGGAAATCGAAATCTGCGCATGAGCAAGTCCAGACTAACCAGCGCCAGTTTGGGCTCGTCGATGTCGGCCGAGAGAGTGTGGGTTCGACCTAGATATGTATTTAATGAATCGTATTGGTTTGGAACGGTCAAAACTTCTGCTGAGCAGTGAAACCCTAAAAATAAATGATGAAAAAAATATCTGTGCATAGATAGCGGTTTCATTAATTAAATTATATAATATGCGCTTTTGATCGACCGGAAAGTCAACAAACTAAGGTCGACTGCACATGCGTGTGAGGTGCTTAATCCGCCTCAGATGCGTTCACACGGGCAAAATTATCCGCATCACAGAAATCGCCTCACGTAAACTACCTCGATAGGTGGTTTACAGGATCCGCATCACCTGAATCGAATCAGCCCTAATCCGCCTCAGACGTGCGTTCACACGAGAAATGTGATGCGCACTATACAAGTCGCTTTCTACGAATCGATTTACATCGCCCGTGTGAACACATCTATAGACTTCTGCAGTAACAGGTTCTGTTAAATTGACTCAGTGTTGTCTTCTATGCAGAAACAAATGCTTAATAAGTATCAGTATCTAAGTTAGATATGTAAAATCAAAGCTAGATGATTGGTTTGGTTTTGAAAATTTGATATTTCATCGGACAATGCAGCTTTAAGCAGGAGAAATTTCAATTGCGGACAATTGGTCTTCCTCATCTTCACTGCTCCTTGCCCTATCCTAGTAATGATGAGTGCCAGGCTAGGGAGTGAGAAGTATCAATTTTTAAGTCATTGGTTTGACTCGACCAGGGTTCAAATCCTACGACCTACCAAGACGAGAGGCGGATGCTAAACTCATTCAGCCATCGTGTCTGGTCTTGATGTCTGTTTGTCTGTTAGGAAGGCGTCAAGCTGCCACTCAGCATGCCGGTGTTGCGGTTTCCGCGGCACACCAGTTTGCGAGGGACACATCCATTCAAATGCATTGTCAATGGCCGTGAGCAAATCTTCATGCAGAAAAAGTCAAATATCTCTCAAATTACACCACCTAGAAACAAATCGCTTGGGACACATATAAAAACATGTTTACCAAAAAGACTATATTAAATTGATACGGTAGGGGTTCTGGATTTCTATTAATTTTGAATAAAACTAACGTTTTGCACTGCGCGTACCGTCAAACTCAAGGCATTGTCAATGGTCGTGAGCAATGTTCATACAGAAAATACAGAAAAGTGAAATATCTCTAAAACTACACCACCTAAAAACAAATTGTTTGGTACACATATAGAAAACATCTTTACCAAAAACATTATATTAAATTTATAGGGTTAGTGATGATGCTGTTCGATTTTGACGCATGCGCAGAAGCGATGTGTCCCTCGCAAACTGGTGTGCCGCGGAA
Organism: Branchipolynoe longqiensis; assembly: GCA_030323885.1. NCBI lineage: Eukaryota > Metazoa > Annelida > Polychaeta > Phyllodocida > Polynoidae > Branchipolynoe > Branchipolynoe longqiensis. The sequence continues at coordinate 25,979,710 of CM059193.1, forward strand.
ACTGCAACACCAGGTTGTAGTTTTATCTAATGGACAGTAGAAGGCGGGGGCGGGTTGGGGTTCGGGGGGTTGGGGGGTGATTAATACACATACACAAAATGGCATTTTGGCTAATGTAAAATATTTTATAGGACAATTTCACAATAATCTACATCAGAAATCAAATGTAGTGAAATAATTATATAATGGTTGGTCATCAGGAAGCATGTGCTTACAAGTTACAGATGCAGCTATGAAGAATAGGGTCTGTAGTGAAGGATCACAGGGGTCGCTGAAAATGGGTTCTCTTGTATCTGTGTATAGTGGTATATTGATATCTTGTTCGAAGGTGGCGCCACCTGGTAGAAAACTCCCAACATTATGACAACACTTGTTCCAGCGGTTGCCTCTTCCGTCAGAGTAAGGCTAGGGCATAAGAGTTAGCGTTGATATCCATAATCTTCTCTTCAAACTGATATTTATGTTGAGTATCTAGCATCAGTCATCATCAAGTCAAATCAAAGATTTCTCAAAATAAGTTGTCTTATGCATGAAGGGAGATAGCATAGGTCTACTACGTGCGATATAATTTAATATGAATAGTTATCTATAATCTACATTCTTTGATTCTTCATGCTGCACATGTGACCTTAGATGTTGCTGGGACGTAAAGGATCAGCAACCAAACCAACCAAACATTCTTTGTGTTTCTTTTATCTAGTGTTGCACGTTGTTGATTATGTGAACACACAAAAATGCTTCCTCAATGGGATCTGTTGATGATGGTATATTGGTTTTGTTGGCAAGCTGGATTTTGTTTACTGTTTTTGGTTCTCGGCATTAACTTTTGTGTGGTTCTTCTTCTAGGGGTATTCTATTTATCTGTCTATGCGTTATTAAGTTGCAGGAATCAACTATACTGTTTTTATTATATCTCCCTATGGGATATTTACTTTAATATACTGACTGACGTCTTAGCCGTCTGCTTCTACTGATGGCGAAAACAGCTCCCAGCTCCCTGGTGTCAACCGGGAGAACTAAGACTGTTGATGTACGATCATTCGATGCGGGATTATAGTAGCATTTACCATTACATTAGTTAGTTAGAACTGTGCATATGAGTCGAGCAGAATATGCATGCGCAGTCGGAACGGTGATCTCGTCTATAGCATGTTCTATCTACAAAAAGAAATCTTTTTTCTTGACATTATAGTGGCGCCACCTAGATCTTTAATAAACTATTCAGTTATAATAGTGGCGCCACCTAACGCAAATTCTTCAGAAGCATTCATTCATTGAATGTCTCGTAAGCTTTGTCGACGTCGAACACAATACGCCTACGTGCCCTGAGTATGATTTTGTTTACGCACCATGTATTGATTTAGAAAATAAAAATCACCCGCCTAATTATCATCCTCGTCCACCCACCTCCTCACATGACCAATTAAACACACCCACACACCCTCCGCCCCACTCTACCCTTAGCACGTCCCGTTGGCACATCGGCCTACTTGCATCGAGTGACATAGATAAAAGATGCCCCTATCATCGGTTTTCGGCCTTTTGGCTAAGATCAAGAGAATGGTCCACAGCGAGGAAAGGAGGAAAAACGGGTGACCACTGTCCCATATTGAGCATACCCTTGCAGGAATAGTTTCCCATTTTTGAAGTACTGATATTGTTTGATTTAAACAGAAATCGATGTAGATAAATTAAAAATATACTTCGATTATTTTAATCTGTGCAAAAGATACATATATGTGTGACTATGTCTGAACCAGAAACTACTAAAAAAATAATGACTGAGACCTTCCCATAATTTGAGCCAATCAGAGCTGTTCTTTTTGATTGCGTGGCCATGGGGGTGGCCATTTGCAATAATAAAGAACAGCTTTGATTGGCTGACACTGAGAGCCGTTCTCAGCCAATCAGAGCTGTTCTTTTCGATTGCAAATGGCAGCCACCATGGAGGCCGCCATTTGCAATAAAAAAGAACAGCTCTGATTGGCTGACACTGAAGTCTCGCAAAAACGAGAAGAGGAAAGTCCATTTCCGCCAAGTCCAAACAGGCTCAGACAAGTTCAAACGTGGCTGGTTGTCCCGCTCCTTTCTGCACTGAATATGCTTATGAAGATCAAAGCCTTTTGGTGCCGGTCACAGGATAAATCTGGGAATCCGGAGGTACCCAGCGCTCAAGGTCAAAGGACTGAGAGGCAGCCCCTGGGCACCTATCTGAAGAGCATTTTCCGAGAATAGGCGGGTTCATTTTTTTTTTTAATTTAATAAAAAAGGATTCACCTCTGACTCTGTTCAGGGGTGAATTACAACTCTATGTAAAGGCTCTGTCACACATTACCGGATTGGGGAAATGGAAAGAAACCGAACAAAGTCTGTTGATATCCGGCAAAGTCCGGTTTGTGTCCATTGTATATCCATTGCATATCCATTGATATCCGGCCCGATCCGCTACAAGTTTTGAACATGCACAAAACTTGGAATGGATGCCACCAGATTGACGTCACGGTTCTTGTCCGGTTTGTTTAGTCTGCTTATCGTCCGTTGGCTATCCGTTCATGTACGTTTCATGTCCATTTCATGTCCGTTCGTCTGGCGGCCTTTGACCAGATATCGCAACATTTTGACACATTTTAATACATTTTGATACTTATCACACCCGAACACCACCGGACTAGACAATTCTGACGTTGCTCAATCCGGCATAGTGTGACAGGCACTTAAAAGTTGGAGAAAATGTGTGCCACTGTTGATGGGTCTTATAGTTTGGCAAACTCCAGCATAACCATAGATGTTCCCAGGACGTAAAACTCCAACAATCAACCAACCTTACTCAAGGTGGGTATATTTATCTAGGTAAACAACAACAAATACAATATCAGGAAATGTGATTGAATAATCGGAATATCGAATCATGGTGCTGGTGGTGTATAGTACCCCAGTGGAGAAGCACTATAAAGTCACCATGAGGCCACATGGTTACAAGTCGGTTCCCATCAGTTGCAGTTAAATGCCAATCAATAAAAATAATAGAATTCCTATACATGACTAATGCAAATATTTAGATTGGAATAAATTCCTTTATGTAAAATAAATATTGTCAAACTTGTATCTGTCGCAAGAAAAAATGGCCTTAAGTCAAAATGATTGTATTGTATCCCATTAATGATTTTTTGTTTGTTGTTGTTTTTACGTCCTAGCAACATATAAGGTCATATGATGACGAAAGCAATTACAGTAAGGAAAATAGGTTTCATTAAATGCACTTACCTTTAGCGCCACTAGGCGGATGAATTTTACAATATGGTCTCGAATTGGACGTCAGAAAAACCTTTCTTTTCCTTAAATTAATTGTGTACATTCCTAGATTGGCGAGCACCTACCGACTAGACCAGACGGGATGGCCGAATGAGTTGGAGCGTCCGTCTCCCGTGCTGGTAGATAGTGGGGTCGTGGGTTCGAACCTTGGTCGAGTCAAACCAATGACGTGAAAATTGGTGCTTGTCACTTCCTAGCCAGGCGCTCGGCATTATTAGGACAGGGCAAGGGCTGGTGTGCTCAGTATCAGGATAATGTGACTGAGTGGGATACCAGGTCATGGTGCTGGTGGCCTGGTTTCCCAGTGGGACAGCACTATAAAGTTGCCATGAGTGCGCACTGTCACAAGTCAGTACCCATCCTGATATGACTTTAGATGTTGCTAGGACATAAAACAACAACAAACAAACAAACCTACCAACTCACTGCAAGAGCCAGTGATGTTGTCCCCCAAGTGGTGCATACACAGTGACCCGCAACATTACATTGTAGTTCTTGCGACTGCCGTCAGAGGGCAGGATGCGATGGTGGTGGTGGAAATCGTCTATTGTAGGCTCTCACTGCAATAAACAATTCTAAACCCAAAACTAAGCATCAGCTGACTCCATTGACCCACGGGCTGGCTGCTGTTGAGTTGATTGGTTGTTGGAGTTTTACATCCTTGTAACATCTGAGGTCATATTGGGATGGGTACCGACTTGTGACAGTGCACCCTCATGGCGATTTTATAGTGCTGTCCCACTGGGAGACCAGACCACTGCCACCATGACTGAATATCCCACTCAGTCACATTATCCTGACACTGAGCTAACCAGTCCTTGCCCTATCCTATTGATGCCAAGCGCCAGACCATGAAGTGACAAGTTTTCAATTCAATTCAATTCAATTCCTTATTTCAGACTCAGGATTATGGTAGTTACATAATTTGGTCCATAGTAAGTAGATATAAAAAGTAATGTGAATACGATACAGGTACTTGTATGAATATTACCATACTAACCAATATCAAAATGTTGGTCTACATACAGTAGTTTGTACCAATGCCTCCCTTATGGCAGAGGTAAATCTGAGATCACTCTCTTCTATTTTTACAAGTCCCTGTATTATAACATTTTCTGACTTGTCAAGTCTAGTAATAAATTTGAATATTAGATATTAGAATATTAAACTCGAGCGCGAACCGAACTCCCGATCTCACACACACGAGTCTCGCGCTCTACCGACTCGGCTAGGGCGCCCGGTGGCTATTGCTGAGAGGCCGGTGTTTGTGGTTTGCGTGTTGTTCAACGTGGCGTAATGAATGTGGTAACATACTTCTGAATCATCCAAGTTGTGCCCACACACAGTCCGTATGATTCACACTTCATGAAGCGTTGTTGACCTGTCTAGCACAATAACCAATCTGCAATCGACACCACGTGACCCTCTCCTTATCACATTGACAGCTGCATCCATTAATATTAGTTTTACATAATAGACACCCCCACTAGTGTAAAGCTAGGATTCCTTACACGCGGTATGCGGCATGCGGCATGCGGCATGCGGCATGCGGTATGCGAATGGGAAGATTCCTTCTACGCGGTATGCGGCATGCGGCATGCGGCACACGACCTGCTATATTTAAAAAATAAAAATAAACAAGTATACTCCATACTGCACTGTGTATGGCCTAATATGGCATTTATATCTATGTAACTGTTGGTACGTCACATGGAGGTTCCTACCTTTATAATTACCAAATTATAGATAAGTATTCATATTTTTGTGGCTCTGGAAGCATTTTTACCAACCCGAAACCCCACCACCACCACTACCATATGTTTCCCCTCAGCACCCTTGTGTGTGACCGTTCCGTAATGCTCAGTCGCCTCTCCTAGTGTTAAACTAATTGACACATCAGACTCAGGTTTCTATTCGCACCCCACTTGTCGCATGCCGTATGCCGCACCGATCGCTACATGGACCGATCGGAAAAACGCATTCGCATTCGCATTCGCATACCACGTGTAAGGAATGTAGCCCATAGGCTTCAAGGCGTTTCGAATTTTTGGCGAATTCGCATACCGCATGCCGCATGCCGCGTGTAAGGAATCTCAGCTTTAGTAACTACCATCTCTACCTGTCTACAGAAAAACCTCTCTAACCGACCATCTCCACAGATCGACCATTCCACATTACTTACTTTGTGGGTGGTTTGTAACCTTACGACGGTTACTGGTTGCAGAACTGCAACATTAATAGAGAGGCTCCGATAAATCGGCCCAATCTTTGGTTGAAGATTAAACTTCAGTAGGGAGTGTTGTAGAAGCTGGGGACATCTTTACAACGTTGTAACGGCAAAGCGTTGAGGCGGCCCCAAATCTCTTCGGTCCAGTGGTAGTTGGGCACTTGTATCCAGTCGACAGCAGCAAGGGTTTCGAGGAAGGGCGGGTAAAGATGTTGTTCCAGCAATGAGAAAAAAACGAGAGAAAACGTAAAGGTACAGGGGCCCCACCCAAGCACACAACTCCCCTGGTCAGGGGGAGGAGTATGCCTGGGAGAGAAAAAAAAGGGTAGAGTATAGGAAAGAGAAATGAGGAGAGTTGAGTCAAAGGACCATGTCTATTTGCTCTATGATGACCAACCAGTGAGCCAGACACAGACAGAATAAGAGTAGAAAGTGAAATGCCGGCTCCCCTTCCTGGAACTCTTTTCAGACATATCAAGGAGGAGCAAGGCCAGTGGAGAGGAGATAGAGAGAGGTGTGGACAGAGTGCGGTCTGGATAGCAAGTGCTCTCCGTGTGACCATTCCACATATATCAATCGCTTTATTTGGGTCCCATACGATCACCCATATAATGGTGTTTTTTTAAACACCTTAAACTGATCACCTCCCTAAATGGACGATTTAAAGTCGGTTCCATGGTCGGTCAATTTAGAGAGCTTTTACTGTACTTGCAATAATGACTTACAAAATTGATACTTGTTGCATCCTAGCCTGGCGCTCAGGATTAATAAGATAGGGCAAGGACTGGTTAGCTCAGTGACAGGATAATGTGACTGACTGATTGGGATATTGGGTCATGATGCCAATATGGCATGGTCTCCCAGTGGGGCAGCACTATAAAGTCGCCAAGAGTGTGCACTGTCATAAGTCGGTACCCGTCCTGATATTGTTAAACTAAATTACTCACCTTTACATCGATGTAAATCATCGCTACATGAGGGTCATGCATTGTAACTCCAGCATGACTTATTTTAACACCAAATTACTCATTGGTACACAACTGTCACCCTTTGTCACACTAGTGTTACTCATTGTTACTCCATCATCACTCATTGTAACATCAAGTTACTCATTGTCACTCTAGTATCAGTCACTCAGTATTACACTATCATCATCATCATTATCATGCTGTCAGTCACGATGCGACAAAGACTGCTTTCATTACTTGACTGCCACTCTCCATTTAGCTCACTGCTGTGAGAGTGATGTCCATGAGTCGGTCTTAATGTCTCTCAGTTTCAGGTTTCTCTTGATGGTATCCTTGAACTGGAGATGAGGGCGCCCTCTCTTTCTGTAACCAGAAGACAGTTGACAACAGAGGATCTGCTTTGGTAGCCTATCTGATGACATCCTCATGAGGTGTCCAGTCCACCGGAGATTCTTTTCTTTCCTTTTTTCTTCTTTTTTTTCTTCTTTTTTTTGTATTACTCATTGTTACTCCATCATCACTCATTGTAACATCAAGTTACTCATTGTCCCTCTAGTATCACTCACTCAGTATTACACTGAGTTATTGACTATTACACCAGTCTAAGAGCCAGACGTAGCTCCGGCAGTAGAGTGTTCACCTGTGAAGCTGGGAGTCATCCGATCGATCCTGTTCAGTGGACACATTTGCAGTTTGGGTTATTTTCTGTTCCAAACAGTGGTCCACAGCTGGTTAATCAGAGGATGTGGTATGTGCTGTCCTGTCTGTGGGAAAGTGCATATAAAAGACCCCTTTTGTTTATCGGAAAGAGTAACCTATGTGGTGACAGCAGGTTTCCTCCAAAGAAATATGTCAAAATGACCATATGTTTGACATCCAATAGCCGATGATAAAAATCAATGTTTTTCTAGAGGCATCGTTAAATAAAACAAACTTTTTTTTAATTACACCAGTATCATTCATTGCTACACCAGAGTTACTTATCACCACTTTCAGCCATGGCTACGCCAGTATCACATCTACTCACATCACATCTAGTCATATCACATCTAGTCACATCACTTCTAGCTACATCAAATCTCGTCACAAAAGTGTCCCTTGTTGTGCATAACAGTGCTACACCTCAAACCGCTGTGCCTTCTGTTCACACCACTGTGGTTCGGTGCTCCCTACTCAACTACACTATACAGCATGGACCACTCCCCACTTGTACTGTTTCAGAGTGGAGTGTGCTGCACAGAATGCAGCACACTCCACTCCCACATCACCATGTACAAACCCAAATGTGATCATCTCAACGGCTGCTGGAAAACCAGTACTTTGGTGCTGACAAAATAATATGAAGAGTTCAAGCGCAAATCCCCGTAAACACCTATATTGGTGAACACCAATACAAAAATGTAGTTTAAATAAACGATTTTTACATGAAAAAATGTTTAATTCTCACTAATTCCACTTTTCTTATTATAGCATGGTCATGGAGCAATGAACAAAAAAATTAGGAATATAACAAATATATACTCTTTGAAGGTTTGATTCAAATGTTTATCTAAATTTTTGGATTGGGTTTTGCGCCTGAACTCTTCATATGTTCAGATGAATAAAAGAAATTAAAATGTAATTGTTTAACTAGCACAGACCCTTCTATCCCGCCATCCGATCATATCATCCAACTACTCTCCATCAGTGCTGACTCTGCTCTCCCTTTCTCTTCCTCGCGCTCTCTATTTTCCCACTCCCCACTCAGGCCCCACCACATCCGGTTGTCTTACCGCCGATCCCTGCCGAACATACATAACCCCCACACCGATCAACTAACTGCCCCCCCCCCCCACCCTAATTTACACCAGTGATGCTCCAGGCACATCCAGCTGTACAAGGGTGGTACCCTGGGTGGGTTAGTGAGTGAAGTATGTGTGTGGGTGAGTGGGTGGGTGAGTGGGTGAATGAGTGGGTGTGTGAGTACGGGCGTGCCTGAATGCGTGAGTGTGTGTGTAAGTGGGTGGGTGAGTAGGTGAGTGAGTGGGTGGGTGAGTGGGTGGGTGAGTTGGTGAGTAGGTGGGTGGATGAGTGGATGAGTGGGTGAGTAAGTGCGTGACTGAACGAGTGAGTGTGTGAGTGGGTGCGTGAGTAAGTGAGTGAGTGGGTGGGTGGGTGGGTGAGCAGGTGAGTGAGTGGGTGAGTGGGTAGGTCAGTAGGTGAGTGAGTGGGTGAGTATGTGAGTGGGTGAGTTGGTGAAAATGTGTGTGAGTGGATGAGTGAGTGCGTGGCTGAACGATTGCGTGTGTGAGTGGGTGGGTGGGTGAGTAGGTGAGTGAGTGGGTGAGTAGGTGAGTGAGTGAGTGGATGAGTGAATGTGTGAGTGGGTGAATGGGTTACTACTGTTGGTTGGTTGTTGGAGTTTTGCGTCCTGGCAACATCTAAGGTCATATCAGGACGGGTACCGACTTGTGACAGTGCGCACTCATGGCAACTTTTTAGTGACCTGGTCTCCCAGTGGGACAGCACTATAAAGTCACCATGAGTGACCTTAGATGTTGCTAGGACATATATATTCCGGTCGCAAGTGACAGTGGTAGCGGCGGACGTATGGTTGGGCGGTGGTGGAGCCACCGGTGCCCGTATGAGTAGGAGGCAAATACATGCAACTCCTGGGTTCAAACCCTGGCCGAGTCAAACCAACAACTTAAAAGTGGATACAAAAGTTGAATTGCTGCTAGCCCGACACATTTCTAACATTTTTTTTTTTTTTAATTAATTAAAAAAATTCAGGGCGGGCGATTTTTCAGTCACGGACGGGGACGATCACCAATTTGTTTTAAAATCTTTTGGCCTAACTGTACAGGTTCACACACATCACCAACCATGCTCCGCATCCTTACTCCTCCGTGACCAATTCACAAACCGCTGCGCGTTATTTTCCATCTAAAGGCCCTGTCACATTACGGCTTATGGCGGGAGCGTATTGAAAACCTACGTATGCCGTGCTGGTGCCAGCCTATGATGACCTTCGGTGAACTTACGAGGAGCGTATGAGGAGCGTATGGGAGTGTGCTGTGACTTTTTTTGACAGTATGGGCGAGTTTTTTTGAGCATGCACAAACAAATTTGGACGGTCGGATTTATGAAAGTGTATGGCGGCGTATGCCTCATACGCTTCACATAAGCCGGCATCTGGCGGCATCTGGCAGCGTATGAGTAGCGTATGAGTAGCGTATGAGTAGCGTATACGGCGTATGCCGACGTATATGACGTAAAGCGGCTACGCCGCCATACGCTCCCGCCATACGCCGTAATGTGACAGGGCCTTTAGGAAGATAAAAGCACAATTTTGGCGGGAAGATCGTGTGGTGGAGCATACCGCAGGAATTTCTTCAACTGTGTGGGGGATTTTTGTTCACATTCTTTAATATTGTAGTAGTCTGCACTGACCTCTCAGGCAAGTACCCACATAGACAGGTAGGCATGGGTAGTGTGGTGATATCAGGGAGCCTAGGTGGTGTAATGGTTAGCACATTGGCCCAGAGTGCAAAGAGATATGGGTTTGAGTCCCGCTCTAGGCGGAATATTTCCCATTTTCATCACCCCAACGACACTGGTTGCCGTGACCATGATCATGTACAAGCTACGCGCTGTATAGTTGGTTGTTGAACCTACCCTGTGTATGTATGTGTTACTGTTAGTGCATTGCCTGTATGTATCTAATTGTAAGCATTAAAAGACTTACAATTCCAGGGGGACGAGTGTAGTAGTCTGCACTGACCTCTCAGGCAAGTACCACATAGACAGGTAGGGTGGGAGTGTGTTGATATCAGGGAGCCTAGGTGGTTAATGGTTAGCACACTGGCCGGATGCAAAAGATGTGTTTGAGTCCCGCTCTAGGCGGAATATTTCCCATTTTCATCACCCCAACGACACTGGTTGCCGTGACCATGATCCTATACAAGCTATGCGCTGTATGCTTGTTGAACCTACCCTGTGTATGTATATGTTACTGTTAGTGCATTGCCTTTGCCTGTATGTATGTAATTGCAAGCAGTAAAAGACTTACAATTCCAGGGGGACGAGTGTAGTAGTCTGCACTGACCTCTCAGGCAAGTAACCACATAGACAGGTAGGCGCGGGTAGTGTGATGATATCAGGGAACCTAGGTGGTGTAATGGTTAGCATACTGGCCCAGAGTGCAGAGATGTGGGTTTGAGTCCTGTTCTAGGCGCAATATTTCCCATTCTCATCACCCCCCCACGAGAATATGTACAGAGCGAAATAAGCCCCCCCCCCCTCCCAACACACATACACACACACTTCAGTTTACCTAGTCATCTGCGAGTGCTAATTAGTCATCATATTACGCAGTTTTGGTTGGTGGAGTTTAGGTCCTAGCAACATTTAAAGCCGCATAGTCTAATGAAAGTATCAAATTTTCACAAGTAAAACACTTATCTAGATTTAATCCTACATATCCAACTCATGGACGCAACTCTCACAGCAGATAGCTAAATGGAGAGCGGCAGTCAAGTAATGAAAGCAGTCTTTGTCGCAACGCGACCGACAGCATGCTGATGATGATCCAACTTAGATACTGGTGTGTATTTATTAGATGTGTGTTGTTGTATAACAGGGAATACTAAGCCAATGTCATAGAATCTGTTCTGCTGAAGTCTTAAGGCCTTGTCACACCTCACCGGATTGGGGGAAACGGACAGAAAATGAACAATGTCCGGTTTGTGTCCATACAAGTTTTGAACATGCACAAAACTAGGAACGGATGCCGCTAGACTGACGTCTATGGTTCTTGTCCGGTTTGTTTTCATTTCGTCCGTTGGTTATCCGTTCATGTCCGTTTCATGTCGGTTCGTAGACCCGATGTCGCAACACTTTGATACATTTTAATACATTTCTGTCTGTTGCTCAATCAGGCATAGTATGACAGGCACTTTACGTATGGTGTCAGCATTTAGACATGCTTGCCAAATTAATTTGGCATGTTTTCACATGAAATATCACCAAAATTACCCATTTAAAATCAAAGGTACTCCAGACTAAAGTTAGATAGATAGCAATTATCAATCTAATGTATTTATCTCAGAAAATGGCAGAAACACAAAACCATCGAACTATGCAACTGTCAAGTCATATCAGAGTGGTTACCGACTTGTGACATTCTACTTCGAGTCATCAACGCGGTTTATATTTGTTGTGGTTTTACATCCTAGCAACATCTGAGGTCATATATAATAATAATATTATAATATAATTCAGTTCTGTGCCTTTATACTCGCATAATACTTATATATAACATACAATTATGTGTGTACATACACACACACACATATATATATATGTATATATATATATGCATATATATATACTTATTTAATAATAAAAAGAAAAGCACACCACTGAAAAAATTACTATGCTTCGCTACCACAGTATTTTGTCACCATGCAGATATATATAATATAAGAAAACTGTTCCAAATATCGCCTGGCCTTTTATTTAATTGGCAACAAGTATTGGCGGGTTTATGAATATACATATATATATGTACCTATATACATATATATATCTATATATAAACCAACAACAAACGACCCACAGCATTGAAGAAATTCTTGTGGTTTGGTAGCGCCTGATATTCCCGCCAAAACCATTGGGTATTCATGAACAGAACTGCCGTGCTGGGAATCAAGAAATGGAGCTATTATCGCCCGATATGAGCTTTGGTACCTGAATGACTATAGGATGAGTATTTATTCATGAGGTCAATACTTATTTCCGGGAGGACGGGAGGTCTGGAACCACATAATAGGACCGGGCATGGTGGCTGAATCGGTAGAGCGCGGGCCTCGCGTGCGGGAGATCGGGAGTTCGGTTCCCGGTCGAGTCAAACCAATGACTTATCAAATTGATACTTGTCGCTTCCTGGCCTGGCGCTCAGCATTAATAGGATAGGGAAAGGACTGCTTAGTTCAGTGTCAGGATAATGTAACTGAGTGGGATATCGGGTCATGGTGCTGGCAGCCTGATTTCCAAGTGGGGCAGCACTATAAAGTCGCCATGAGTGTGCAGTCACAAGTCGGCACCCATCCTGATATGACCTTAGATGTTGCCAGGACGTAACACTTCAACAACTAACAACAACCCCATAGTAGGACAATAAAGACTTTTGTTGATTATTAAATGACTTGAATTTTCAGGAATATCATTCTGGTCAGAGGGATATGTTGTTCTCGTTTTATGTCCTAGCAACATCTAAGGTCATATCAGGACGGGTACCGACTTGTGACAGTGTGCACTCATGGTGACTTCATAGTGCTGTCCCACTGGGAAACCAGGCCGCCAGCACCATGACCCGATATCCCCCTTAGTCACATTATCCTGACACTGAGCCAACTAGTCCTTGTCCTATCCTAATAATGCCAAGCGCCAGACTAGGAAGCGACAAGAATCAATTTTTAAGTCATTGGTTTGACTCAACCAGGGTTCAAACCCACGACGCCACGATCTACCAGCACAGGAGACGGATGCTCTAACTCATTTGGCCATCCCGATGATACTGGAATGAACCTTGTGATAAAAGTCGTATCAGACTGGAAATGTTACTTCAAAATGCAATGGAAATAACAAGAGGAATTAATAACGGGTTATCGATGCCATTTATTGTTTTAATAACAAGTAATAAAGAGTGAATGTTCCTCCTAAGGCTGCATAGTCCGATGAAACCATACAATTTTCAAAACCAAACCAATTATCTAGATTTGATTCTACATATCTAACTTAGATGCTGGTGCACTTATTAAACATTTGTGGTCATATATAAGGGGATACTGAGTCAATTAATAGAACCTGTTACTACAGAAGCCTATGGTGATCAAGTTTTGGCAAGCTTGCCAAAATTAATTTAGCATGTTTCAATTTCAAATATCTCAAAAGTTTGCGATTTAAAATAAAATTACTTCAAACTAAAGTAAGGTAGATTGTAATGAACAACCTAATATGTTTATCTCAGAAAATAAGAGAATTAAAACCATCGGACTATGCAACTTTAATATGACACTGCAATCTATAATACACGTGTTCTCAATATTATTTAGGAGTTTAATAACAGGTAATAGAAATGCAATGTTATTCTTCAAACACACTGAGATCGATAATATCTTGAGTTATTTTGATGGAATTGTACCTGTCTTCGAAGGGCAACTCAACATCCAGACCAATGCTGTCCTGACATAGCAAGTCCCCTGTGATTGGAGGAGCAGACAAATTAGACCAAACCCGTCTGTACATTGAAAAATTACCCATACATGACAGCGGGTTCGCCTCTCAGAATGGTCATTACTACCTGCCTTCTTTCCCTTTGCTATTTTAATTCAGGATGAAAAAAACAAGAACAGTTAATTTTGTTTTACCACATTCCCGTTTTTTCTAAAGCTAGTGAACCAAATCCCCAATGTATGTACCAATTCTGTGCTGGATTAATAAAGCAAAATGTTCCAGAAATTCAAAACTGAAAACAAACAAACTCAGGAGCAATATGGTGATTGTGGACATATCTATGAACCCGCCAAAAAATACACTCCGACCCCACCCCGCCACTCCCTAAAAAAAACAACCCAAAAACCAACCTCATGCGCAAACATATTTCTTCTTCTTGATTGTCCATCGGTGGCAATGATGACAGGAACTCATCATTTGTTGTGAACTCGTTGATGACTAATGAGTCCAATTTGTGCTGGGAATGTGTGGTGGCATATTGGACATGCGGGTGTAGCTGCTATCAGAGAGTCTGGTCGATGAAGGAGACGATCTCTGCTGATGGCTTTGCTTAGCTTGAGATATACGATCAGTTTCAAACTAATGAATAGAAGCACACCATGAACTCCTGTCCTTGCCAACTATTCCCCAGCTTGTAGTGTTGACATTACATTTATTCCCGTTGTATTTAAGGCAGTCATTGAACTTTTTCTTCTGACCACCTTGATTTCTGCATTCTTTTACAGGTTAACAGTAGTACATACACAAATATACACAATGCACCAAGTCATATTAGGGGTAATGATGACAATCTCTCAGACTACATCCTGATGTATTGTCAATCATGGCTGGAACACCTGTACCTTTGCCCTTGTCTTTACTCAATGAATAAACTATTTACACACATACATAAAGCATCTCCCATCCCACCCCCACCCCACCTCAGCAGTGTGTCTAATAACCTCCATATTTAATTCAAACATCAGTACAAGAACAGGAATAAATTCACAACCAAATTAACAACTATTTACACACACATACATAAAGCATCTCCCAACTGAACTGCACCACAAGGCGGCAGGTGATATGTCACGGCCCACCAACTGGACAGCCCAGGGTGGGATAACCGGAAATATAAAAGCCAGATAACATATCCAACAACAATATAAATCAAATCAAATTCAAACAAACATAACTCAACCACCTATTACGTACAGGCCTATGGACATGTAAATAAAATAGGCTAGTATAGAATTAAGTAGAAAAAAGTGGAAAACTCTTCCCAAGAAAACCCCAAAATACTAACAAGAGCCTTAAGAAAACAACTAACATAGTAATAAGAATAGAACAAAGATACAATGCCAAGAGGGCCCAAAAAAACTAACATAGGCTACTAAACATACCAACAGACTATCTATCTGCTACTGAAATGCAGACAATCAAATAACTTATCAGCAGCTACTGTTTGATAAGACAACACCAACACTACAACTGGCCAGCATTGAAAAAAGCCTGGGTACCCGGGCTTACACGCTATGGACAGTATAAATACAGCCTCAATAAAAATTAATTTTTAAAAAAGTTTTTTTTTTTTTTTTTTTTTTAAATGAACATTATGATTCATTGGGTTGGTAATATAAATGAGTAAGCTGTGTGTGGATGTGTGTAGGGGCGGTGGGGGTATGGTGGTATGCGTATGCTTAACAGTCAACATACCTGAGTAGCCATCATCTGGTGCCGGTGTGGCAGTAAATCGCAAACCCCTGGAAATTGCACATCCCGGGGTTTGCGATTTACTAGGAAATCACAAACCCCCCCCTGTAGCGGCGGCGTTAATATCACTTCGATTTTAGGGTTAATTTGATCAAATTTCACTTTTTGAGTATGTAATTCTGTTAAATATGATAGCATTGAATAGATTTGGGCCTAATCGGTACCTAACACCACCCTTAAACCTGGTACGGAGTGGTGTATCATGAACATGGGGGGTTTGAGATCTCCAGGGGGGATATGTGATTTCCTAGGAAATCGCAAACCCCCCATGCCCATATATGGCATGGGGGTTTGCGATTTCCTAGGAAATCACAAGTGGGGGTTTGCGATTTACAGGGTTTGCGATTTCCTGCTACACTACACCGGGAGTAGGTGGATTCAGAGAGAGATGGGGGGGGGGGGGTGAGGGGGCGGGGGAAGCCCCTACCTCCGACCATCCCCAACATACACACACCCTGAAGCAGCATGTGATTGCATCCTGCGGTGGCCGGGCGCGGTGGCCGAATCGGTAGAGCGCGGACCTCGTGTGCGGGAGATCGGGAGTTTGGTTCCCAGTCGAGTCAAGCCAATGACTTATAAAACTGATACTTGTCACTTCCTAGCCTGGCGCTCTGCATTAATATGATAGTGCAAGGATTGGTTAGCTCAGTGTCAGGATAATGTGACTGAGTGGGATATCAGGTTGGGGTGCCAGTCACCTGATTTCCCCAGTGGGGCAGCACTATAAAGTTGCCATGAGCGCGCACTGTCACAAGTCGATACGCGTCCTGATTTGACCTTAGATGTTGCCAGGACGTAAAGCTTCAACAACCAACCAACCAACGACCTGCGGTCTCTCGGGGAATGTTCGCGGCCTGAGGTGCCCGTTAGGCGGCAGGGAGCGGGCGGGAAGTCGGCCGGGGGTGGGCGGGGAGGCGGCCGGGGTGTGGCACCCACATTCCCGAGGCTTGAGTCGATCCCTCTGCCCGTCCACCCGTCGATTCGGCGCCGCCTGCTTGGTGGCGGGAGACGGTGGTTTTTTTAGACGCCCTGACTAGTTTGTTGGTTGGTTGTTGGAGTTTTAGGTCCTGACAACATCTAAAGTCACTCATATCAGGACGTGGTGGTGACTAAATTTAGACTTTAGACGCCCTGACGGTTGGTTGGTTGTTGGAGTGCTACCCAGAGGAGAGGTGAATGTAGATAAAAGATTAACCGCTACCCAGAGTAGAGATGAATGTAGATAAAAGATTAACCGCTACCCACACTCAGAGTAGAGGTGAATGTAGATGAAAGATTCACCGCTACCCAGAGATGGGGTGAATGTAGATAAAAGATTAACCGCTACCCACAGTAGGGGTGAATGTAGATGAAAGATTCACCGCTACGCAGAGTAGGGCTGAATGTAGATAAAAGATTAACCGCTACCCAGAGTAGAGATGAATGTAGATAAAAGATCCCCCGCTACCCACAGTAGGGGTGAATGTAGATAAAAGGTTCACCGCTACCCAGAGTAGGGCTGAATATAGATAAAAGATTCACTGCTACCCAGAGATGGGGTAAATTTAGATCAAAGGTTCACTGCTACCCAGAGTAGAGGTGAATGAAGATAAAAGATCCCCCGCTACCCAGAGTAGAGCTGAATGTAGATAAAAGATTCACCGCTACCCAGAGATGGGGGGAATGAAGATCAAAGATTCACCGCTACCAAGAGATGGGGTGAATGTAGATAAAAGATTCACCGCTACCCAGAGTAGAGCTGAATGTAGATAAAAGACCCCCCGCTACCCAGAGATGGGGGGAATGTAGATCAAAGATCCCCCGCTACCCAGAGTAGAGCTGAATGTAGATAAAAGATTCACCGCTAACCAGAGTAGGGGTGAATGTAGATAAAAGATTAACCGCTACGCACAGTAGGGGTGAATCTAGATAAAAGGTTCACCGCTACCCAGAGATGGGGTAAATGTAGATCAAAGGTTCACTGCTGCCCACAGTAGGGGTGAATGTAGATCAAAGATTCACCGCTACCCAGAGTAGAGCTGAATGTAGATAAAAGACCCCCCCGCTTCCCAGAGATGGGGGGTATGTAGATAAAAGATTCACCCCTACCCAGAGATGGGGTGAATGTAGATAAAAGATTCACCCCAGCTAACACACAATGTTAAGTAACGTCAGCCTAACGTTATTATTTGGTTATGGTACATTATGAGGTCACAGTAACGTTATACTGACGTTATACCATGTATTGAAATGTTATAACATCACAGTAATGTTATACTGATGTTATAATATGTACCCAGATAGCACAGAGCCGTCGGGCCAACAGTGGCTATTGGTCGGACGGTCACCACACATTTTCCACCGTCGGGCCACCGACGGTGTCAAATCTATTCTTTAAAAAAAAAAAAAGATTTAATCTTAACCAAAAGGATTTTGCAATGAAAATGGTGTTTAATGAACACTGGTGTGCATATATAATTTCTGACTCTCGACCGACCTGCTTCGAAAGCAACCGAAGCAACCTACGCTTGTTAGTTAGCCAGACGTTGGCTCCACGCTGGGCACTGACAGTGTAAAATCTATTCTTTTTTTTTATAATTTAAATTTCTTTTTTTAATCTTAACTAAAAGGCTTTTGCAATGAAAATGGTGTTTATTGAGCACTGGCGGGCATTTATAACTTCTGACTCTCAACCAACCTGCTTCGAAAGCAACGGAATTACACTTCACCTATGCTTGTTAGTTAGGCACATTGTAACATCCTTCTCAATCATATCTCTTATATATTATATATAATCTATTATATACATATAAACGCTCGGAGAATTATTTATTATATATTAGTTTCGATTCTACTCGACTTAATATTGTCCAATCGCCGTCGTCCGCTGGCCCTGCTGCGTTCCTGGCGGTTTCGACGCTGCTCGAGTTGGTTTGAATCGTCACTTGCCTCCAGTTTTTTGCTGTCTCTTGTCAATTCGTAGGGGAGGCTTATATATAAGATATAATTCAAGCTAGAATTCATAATAAATCAGATTGAAATTGAATACAATGCGTGGTAAACGGTCCAAACTACTACGGTGTGCTGTCGCTGGTTCCAGTGGATAACGCCAGGTGGCAGCACCAGATGACCCGTAAACCCTGTCTGGTGGTTTGGGTCCGTGCTTGTTTGCTGTGTGTTGTAGTTCATGAACTTGCCACGGCGTGCCGCTGTCTCACGCACAACGCTTTCGGGCGCACGCTGGTGCGAGAGGCAACAACCGCCGAGACAGCGCAAGTTTCACAGGTGTGGTTTGTAGAGAGGTAGGTGTACGCCTGTAGCTTGTCTGGTACGAAGGTGAATACAAGTAGTTGGTCTGGTACGAAAGGTGAATACAAGTAGTTGGTCTGGTACGAATACAAGTAGCTGGTGTGGTACAAAAGTGAATACAACTAGCTGGTTTGATACAAAGGTGACTACAAGTAGTTGGTCTGGTACGAAGGTGAATACAAGTAGTTGGTCTTGTACGAAGGTGAATACAAGTAGCTGGTTTTGTACAAAGGTGAATACAATCAACTGGTCTGGCACAGAGGTAAATACAAGTAGTTGGGCTGGAACGAATGTGAATGCAAGTAGCTGGTCTGGTACGAAAGAGACTACAAGTAGCTGGTCTGGTACAAAGGTGAATGCAAGTAGCTGGTCTGGTACAAAGGTGAATACATGTAGTTGATCTGGTACGAAGGTGAATACAAGTAGCTGATCTGGTACGAAAGTGAATACAATCAACTGGTCTGGATCGAAGGTGAATACAATTAGCTGGTCTGGTACAAAGGTGAATATAAGTAGCTGGTCTGGTACGAAGGTTAATAGTTGATCTGGTACAAAGGTGAATACAAGTAGGTCTGGTAGGAAGGAAAATACAAGTAGCTGGTCTAGTACGAAGGAGAATACAAGTAGCTGGTCTGGTACAAAGGTGAATACACGTAGTTGATCTGGTACAAAGGAGAATACAAGTAGCTGGTCTGGTATGAATGAGAATACAAGTAGCTGGTCTGGTACAAAGGTGAATAAAAGCAGCTGGTTCGGAAGCAACACGCATTCAAGTAGCACATCCATCATGAAATGCAATGCGATGACAAGCAGCTGACCTCGTAGAACAAGATGACAAACAGTCGTCTGGTTTGGTAGAAGATGCAGACACGTGGTTGGTCAGGTAAGAAGGTGTGTGCAGTACAAGTAGCTGGTCCACAACAGCGACATGGCAGCACCGCGTTAGTGTACTGGAACAGCACAAAGGGATGCCAAGTGTGCGCAACAGGCCTGGTTACTGAGCGTGCTGCGGGTCATCCTGTGTAATATGGCATGGATGACATGGATGTGTATGTGTGGAGTGCCTCTGGTGTGAAGGTAATGTCAGTATCTTGGACAACAAACTCGGTATGTTGAACAATGTATATCTATAACAGTATATATAACATTAATATAATATATTATATATTATATTATATAGAGGTATATATATGTGTGTGTGTGTGTGTGTGGAATGAAGCCGCAGATGTGCGAGTCTCTTACAGATCCAACGATGTTGTGGTCTCAACTCTGGGCGCAGTCCCACATTTATATAAAAAGGTATGTGGTTCCCGATAGGTGGCGCTACTGACCCAGTGAGTGCTTCGATGCACATTCCAAATACACTACACCTCCATTACAATGGTGCTATGATGAATGCATGACACACACATATATATATATATATATACATATATATATCTGTGGATGTTGCTATAAAATAGACATTTGTGGTTTCGGTATATTTAATTTTATTAACTATAAATAAGGGCATGTTTATTATATACATATATATTATAAAAGTTGTTATTCTTCCAATTAGTGTCTTTTTCTGAAGGATTTGCAGTTGGAAATCATTGTGCATGTGCCCTTGCTTTTGAAGTGGACGTATTAATCCCATGTACATAGAAGATTGCTGGGTATTCAGTGGTTAAGAAAGCTTATTGAGTGTTCAGTCGACATGTGTGCCCCTTGTATTATATATATTGCATATTATATATATTGTGCAATCATTATATATAATACTATATATTACATAAATATTATATATTATATATTGTATGCCCCCCCAATGTGTTGCTACCTTGTCGTGGTGGGGAGGCTTATGTGCCTCCGTGACCATGAGAGCTATACCGGCGGGGGCTAGCCCCTTGGCAGGTTTAACCAAGCTGGGCAGGACTCATGGTAGAGGACAGACTAAGAGCAGCAACTGGTCCTCCAGGTTGGGGGTTGGGCGTGGGGCCAACAAGCCCACCCCAGAAAAAGAACAACGTTACAGAATCACGAACAAGAAACTCAAGGGCCAGGACCGGGAAAACTGGAGAGCCCTTGTTTGTGGCCTATGCCCAAAGTTGGGCGGTAGGCGACACGTTCATCTATGACACGGCTGAGGAGGTGTTTGTGTGGATGGGCGCTGATGCCTCAACGGGCGAAGAAGAAGAAGAATATATTGTATATTGTATATTGCAAACCTACAACATACATTGCGCACACTTATCTTTGTATACATATGAATATATGAATATATGAATATAAAGATATGCATGTGTATGCCATGCATAGCGTATATGTATATATATATAGTATAGTATAGTTTTACGAATCTTACCTGGGTACAGATGATGGATAACTGTTGTTTTCCCGAGGTACGAGCCTCGGATAGTCATGGGTCAGGGAGAAGGAAGCACATCTGGGTCCAGCAATCTTTTATATACTTAATAGGATAAAAAATGATCTCAAAATTCAATGGATACTAAAAATGTTTTCGTTTCGGCACAAGCCAACGTCCTAGTGGTGGTAGGGTAGGGTGGGTGGGCCTAGCCCATGACTATTCGAGGCTCGTACCTCGGGAAAACAACAGTTATCCATTCATATAATGGGTATGCAATGTAAATGTAATACACATACTATATTAAATATATAATGCACTTACTACTTATAATATATGTATCTAAAACATAATAGATATACTGCAGATGTATAATGTATATATAATAAACATAATTGACTCAGTGCCGGGTGTCCATGAGGCCACTGACATGTATACAACATTCAATTAATCATATTCATGACATTCCCATAACTGAGAAGTAGAATAACCGGTTTGTCGGTGAAGGCAATTCAGGCTGCTAATAATCTAAACCAATGCCCCACAGTTGTTGGCAACAGCCAAACGCCAGTTGAATCATAATATTAAAGTTGCATAGTGTGATGGTTTTGAATTTCTGTATTTTTTCTGAGATAAATATATTTGGTCGACCACTAGTATCTACTTTACATTAGTTCAAAGTTACTTGTATTTTAAATGGTAAACTTTAGAGATATTTTGAATGCAAACAGGGAAAATTAGTTTTGGTAAGCGTGCCAAAACTCTGGCACCATAGTCTTCTGCAGTAACAGGTTCTGTTAAATTGACTCAGTATTGCCTTCTACGCAGAAACAAATGCTTAATAAGTGCATCAGTATCTAAGTTAGATATGTAAAATCAAATCTAGATAATTGGTTTAGTTTTAAAAATTTGATATTTCATTGGACTATGCAGCTTTAATAGAGGGTACACACCGGGTACAAGCGAACTCAGAGTAAGTCACTCACCAGGATATGTGCATTACAGTCAACCTGCGCTAACCTGGACGATTTCATTCTGAGCACACAATGTCTGATTAGCGGGATTGTCAGATTAATGATTTTGACGGCTGGCGGAATGAAATAAACTGGCAGAAAATCTGATCCACAGATGTTTCAGTTCGGATAGCAATATTTTAGTTTTTATTAAACGAGTTGGTTGGTTGGTTGGTTGTTGGAGTTTTACATCCTGAAAACATATAAGGTCATATCAGGATGGGTACCGAGTTGTGACAGTGCGAGTTCATGACGACTTTATAATGCTGCCCCACGGTGAAATCAGGCTGCCAGCACCATGACCCGATATCCCACTCAACCACATTATCCTCACACTGAGCTAACCAATCCTTGCCATATCCTATTAATGAAAAAAGACATGCCTAGATAGAGCAATAACCCTGATGTAAGTGAAAGCCCTGTATTGTGTATGAAATAGTAGGAAGTATCCTCTCTTGTAGGTTACTCCGGCAGCAGTCTCTGTGACAGGGCTCCTAACACACCCATTAGAAAAAGTGTCGCAAGGCTCGGTTATGGAAATAGCAACATGATTTTACAATATAATACATTAAAATACTTATCCACCATAGCCCGCTACTTTTAGGGTGACTACTTGATGAAATCATGTAGATTAATAGACTTTAAAAGTTTAATCAGAAGTTGTCTGTGGTCGTTATTTTGGTGGGTTTCTTTTTTCTTAAATTCTCTCCCAATTACTCAACTTTACACCTAATATAGATAAACACTGTGGACTAGACCCACCATCTCCGCAGCATATTTACAGTTCATTCCCACTGAAGCAGTTTTTGCTCTAATTTTGAGGGGTTTTTATCCCCCACCCCACCCCACCCCACTCATACTCTGAATAGGGGGGTAGGGGGGGGGGAGGATAGGACAATAAGGACTGCCTGGTTTCCCGGGGCACCTAGTTTACTTGGTTGGGCAGGTGAAGTTCTCGGTGACCTGCCCGAACAGGCAAGTCACTATTTTTCTAATCTGCAGTAGCAGATTTCAGTTTCAATTGGCTGACTTGTACTTGCGCGAGTAGTTTTGCAACTTTGGGCAAGTAGAAAATTCAGTAACTTCCCCGATTGACAAATTGTACTGCCCTACCCTAGGGGCGGGGTGGATGGGGAGGTGAATCCTTTGACTATCTCCCTTCTGGCTAGGTTGTGACATTTGAGTTCATCATGAGGCTGACACTTGGAAATCCACCAAATGACGCGGCCTTGCCATATCTTCCTCGTTACGCCCACGAGATGTAGAGCTCGCCACCCCGCTGTGATAAAACAAAAACAAAACAAAACAAAACCTGTCTACCTCTTCGTGAGTGTTCACCACTAGCCTGTGCTGCACTAACTAACAAATCGTCGACCTCCCCTCGAAACGCGGGTGCCCGTGTAACAAATAATTCCATGACACATGAAACGTCATTAGCATTACCACCCACAAAAGGTCAAACAATTTCAGATATTTTTCAGATTTACAGCATTGGGCGCTACAATTTGAATGCTACTTGTCTCCGCTTCTCTTGTGTGTGTAGGGTCGAGAGTTCGAATCCCCAACTGAGTCAAAAAACCGAAGACTTTTCAAATTGATACCTGTCGTTACCGAGCCTGGCGCTCTGCATTAATAGGGCAGGACAAGGACCGCTTAGCACAGTGCTAGAATAATGTGACTGTGTGGGATATCGGATCATGGCGCTGGCAGCCTGGTCTCCCAGTGGGACAGCACTATAAAGTCTCCATGAGTGCACTCTGTCACAAGTCGGTACATGTCTTGATATGACCTGAGATGTTGTTATGATGTAAAACAACATGGCCTTAGATGGTGCTAGGATGTAAAACAACAAACAAACAACTGTGTGTGTGGAGTCTGGGTGCAGGTTTGAGTGCCTGTCGGTGTGCGTACTGGGTGTGTGTGACTGCTGGGTGCCGGCGAGTTGGTGCTGGTTGCACCGACCCGTCCCGCTGTCGCGGTTTAAATTCTCAGTGGGTTTAGAGGCTACGCTCAGGGTTCTGCGCATCCGTCAAAATCTAATGGCATTTCAGAGTATTCGATTAATCAACTCGGGTGACCCGTGTGACTTTTTGACGCACAAATGTAACGTCATCGCTCCTAGCCAACCCCAGCCAAGAGGTGGGTTACTGGGGTCGGGACTTTTTGCACATGGCACGTGTTTTTGCCAACTCCACTTGCGGTGTTCTATTTGAATTTCTACCAACTCGGGTGACCCGAGTCTCCCGGGTCGTTTTTTAATCGAATACATGCATACGCAGAACCCCGAGCACAGACTCTAAACCCACAGAGAATCTAAACCGCGACACTGGCGCATGGCCAAACTTCCTTCTCTGTGGATCATTTCCTGACTCAGTAACCAGGGTACGCCTTGTACTGTGAGTGAGTCAGTAAGTGTATGTGTGAGTGAGTGACTGAGTGAGTGAGTGAGTGTGGTCAGTGAATAGATGGGTGAGTGAGTGGGTATGTAGATGAGTAAGTGAGTTTAAAGTAAATTTGAGGCAACATGTGATATTGTGATTGAATTTGTGAGTGAGTGAGTGAGTGAGTGAGAGAGAGAGGGTGAGTGAGTGAGTGAGTGAGAGAGAGTGTGAGTGAGTGAGTGATAGTGTGAGTGAGTGAGTGAGTGAGTGAGAGTGTGAGCGAGTGTGAGTGTGAGTGAGTGAGAGTGTGAGTGAGTGAGTGAGAGTGTGAGTGAGTGAGTGAGTAAGAGTGAGTGAGAGTGTGAGTGAGTGAGTGAGAGTGAGTGAGTGAGTGGGAGTGGGAGTGAGTGAGAGTGTGAGTGAGTGAGTGAGTGAGTGAGTGATTGATTGAGTGAGAGTGTGAGTGAGTGAGTCAGTGAGTGTGAGTCAGTGAGTGAGTCAGTGAGTGAGTGAGTCACTGAGAGAGCACGTGTGAGTGAGGGAGTGAGGGAGTGAGGGAGTGAGTGTGAGTTTGTGAGTGGGTTTAGGAGTTTGTGAATCAGTTAGTCACTGCGTCGGTGATTGAGTCAGTCAGCTAATGAGTCAGTGACCAAACAATTGGAGTTTTACAACCTAGCAACATCTGAGCTAATATACAGGACGGATATCGACTTGCGATCTTGGGCACGCCTGGTGGCTTTATAGTGCTGCCTCACGGGGATATAGTACCACCGACATTGTGCCACAATATCTCATTCAGTCACACCTTCCTACCACTGATCCAGCCACTTTTTGCCATATCAAAGTACCAGTGCAAGGTACCAGCGGCAAATATAAACTTTTTCATCCAAGTCCTCGGTTTTAACTCGGCTTGGGATCGAACCCACGAATGCCCGCATGGGAAAGCTAACAGACCGCCTTACTCATTCAACCATCCCGCGAATCTAGGTCAAAGACCACGTGGGATAGGTCACAGCGTGGGCGGAGGGGGCCCACACTGCGCCGCGGTGAAGCGGCCGTGGCCTTCTCACACGCCATCACTCATTACGTATTACGCCGCCAACTCAACCACCGTTTCGTCTGCTCTGACTAAATACTAAATGGGTCACTTGAGCATGCGCAGTGTACGCCCATGCTCATCACCACACACACATACATACATACATACATACATACATACATACATACGTAGATACATACATACATACTTACATACATACTTACATACATACATACATGATATACATGCATCCTTACCCACATCCCCTGTAGCCACGTGACAGAAAGCTTGCGCTAATTGTCGCGGCACCAGACGGGATAACCGAATGAGTTGAGCGTCCACCTCCTGTTTTGGGACATCAGGGGATCTGAACCCATGAGTTTGTGGGTTCGAACCCTGGTCGAGTCAAACCAATGACTTAAGAATGTATACTTGTCGCTTCCTAGCGAGGACTGAAGCATTGTTAGGATAGGGCAAGGACTGGTTGGCTGAGTGTCATGATAATGTGACTGAGTGGGATAACAGGTCATGGGCTGGTGGCCTGGTCTCCCAGTGAGGCAGCACTATAAAGCCGCCGTGAGTACACAATGTCACAAGTCGGTATCAGAATGGGGACCGACGAAGAAGAACAAGAACAAGAACAAGAACAAGGAAAAGAAAAAGAAAAGGAAAAATCCGGTTGACTTGATTCCTGAAAGAGACACTTGGAAATCCATGCACATAAATCAATCAATTAATCAATCAATCAAGGCACAACTTGGAGACATGTTTCTCCTTTGTGCCCGGTGAGGCCCGCAGATCTTCCAGCGTGGACTAAGACCGACACAAATGGTCGCTGTCCCACGCACAACACCTTGGGTGGACGTGTTTGTGCACAGGACTACAACAGTTGTGGGACCTTGTCATTTTGTTACCGAGCCTCCTGTGTGTCTGTCTGTTTGCCTGTGTCGTCATCTTTAATCTTGTTAGAAGAAGGAAACTACACACACACAAAACCAACCCCTGTTCAGCCAACAACCAGACAGTGTTACGAGTGCTACTAATGTGTTTTGTAGATATAGTTTATTCATTGAATAAAGTATTTTGTCAGCGCGGGGGAACTGGTCTTCCAACCATTGATAATACAGTTATTTACAATATATGTACAGTAAAACCTCTCTAAATCGAATGACCATGGGACCGACTTTAAATGGTCCATTTATGGAGGTGGTCGGTTTAGGGAGGTTTTATTCTATCATTAGAATGGTATTGTATGGGCGATCGTTTGGGACCCAAATAAAGCGATCGATATAGGGGAGTGGTCGATCTGTGGAGGTGGTCGGTTAGAGAGGTTTTACTGTATATGAATTATGTACAGTAAAACCTCTCTAAATCGACCGACCTTGGGACCGACTTTAAGTGGTCGATTTGGGGAGGTGGTCGGTTTATGGAATTAGAATATGTTACAATGGTATTGTTGTGACCCAAATAAAGCGATCGATATAGGGGAGTGGTCGATCTGTGGAGGTGGTCGGTTAGAGAGGTTTTACTGTATATGTAGTCGACTTTAAGTGGTCGATTTAGGGAGGTGGTCGGTTTATGCCTTTTTTTATGGAATTAGAATATGGTTACAATGGTATTTGTGTGACCCAAATAAAGCGATCGATATAGGGGAGTGGTCGATCTGTGGAGGTGGTCGGTCAAAGAAGTTTTACTGTATATGTAGTCTGATATTGTCAGAATATATGTTTACATATGTTTGGTAACCCATCTTCTATTTAGATGGTGGATGTGGCCCCCCCCCCCTCCGTCCCCCCCACCCCTCCCCCTAATACCTAAGGTACACATCCATCGCTCAATGTTGATCTAAATTAGAATGACGGGGACAAGGAAGTAGTGTGGGTTCGAAAACAAGCTTATCTACACTTACTAAATAAATTCTATCAATTATTAATAAAACTTTTCTTTTGCTATAGGAATTTGTTTCCCTTGACCACAAATATATGATTGTGAGCTGTCTAATTTAATGAGTGTCTATTGGCACATAATTGATTGTCTGGTTTTACATGTAAAAGCGATGGTTTGAACAAAAAAGAAACATTTCTTGCCGTGAATATGGCCTATGCTGCCGACACAGCGTAAAGCAACCACCAATCAATCAATCAATCAACATTTGCTTTTTCAAATGTACTATTTTTCTTTAAATTACATTATTGTTATATTGGGGGAGGGAGGGACGTAACTGTCTTTAGTGACACATTAGCAGTTTCCTGGAACTAAATTTATCTTTGGCTTTTCCATTTGTCAGACTTACGCATCGGTATAACTTATATCGAGTTAGAACACACATGTACATAACCTAAACGCAAAGCTTGGTTTTATATAGGTTATGTATAGGTCATTAAGCGAATATAAATAACGAATATGACCCTGGTATTATTGTGTATCATCCCCACTCATGCAGGCTCAGCAATCCCACCCTGCGGGTTATCAGGTTATACAGATGCTAGCGCCGCCATCGGCCGATTACGACACTACAACAAACTGTGCTGATATTACAAGTTACCACTGAAAGATCTAACTTCCGTTATTTATAATCCCACAATTGATGATTGATTGATTGATTGGTTGATTGGTGGTTTAACACCATATCAGCAGCCATTGGCATATTCACGGTGGAAACCAAACGGTATTTATCTCAGGACAAAAGAAAGGCGCTAACCCCATTGATTATTTTTAAAATTATGTTTATATTGAAATTTACAGGAATATTGGAAAGGACAGAGAAACTCTTTAAAAAATTGTTTGTGCTTTACATTTTCATTATAATATTGAATCCTGCCATGCATTGTACATCATATATATATATATATATATATATGTATATATATATGATGTATGCAGGTATTGCAGGTATAACAATACCTCAGGGAGTTTGACGCCCCTGCCCTGCAGAGTTGTAAACCACTGCCTTGTGGTACAGGTTCTTGACAGAACCGAAGGCTAAGGGAGCAAACCCTAAACAGAAAACCATGTCACTGTGGCAGCATTAAGGGCGGTTGATGTATGGAACTCCCAACATCTCCCGACCAGCCACTGCAGGGACAAATAGTTTTGCGCCTGTCTTGACATGTTCTTGCCGGTGTGAAACCTCTATTTGCTCCCCGAGAGAGTGCCGCTGGTAACTTGCAAAAGCCAGCAGCACTTCAACACTTTTGCAGGCAGCTTTCATGAAATGTAATTAAGACCGACTCATGGACGCAACTCTCACAGCAGAGAGCTAAATGGAGAGCGGCAGTCAAGTAATGAAAGCAGTCCTTGTCGCATCGCGACCGACAGCATGATGATGATGATGATGATATATATATAAATACATATATATATACTTCAAATGTGATTTCAGAACTACCATAATATCCCTACAGAGTAGGAGAATAACTTAGAATAAGGACTTCCCGGTTGCCCAGGGCACCTGGTTTACTCAGTCGGGCAGGTCGAGTTCTCAGTGCCCTGCCCAAATGGGCAAGTCATTGTTTTTCTGATCTGCAGTGGCAGATTTTAGTTTCAATTGGCTGACTTGGCAAGTAGTTTAATCACTCGGGCAAGTAGAAAATTCAGTCACTTGTGCCCGATTGGGCAAATAGGAAAACAGGTTATTGTCTTACCCTGCCTTTTATGCCTCACCGTCCCATGTGTCTCTGTTGTATCGTGTCCGTTGCCATCGTTACCGGCTGATTAAGTCATCCCTGCAATAAAAGAAAAATAATTTCAGCTTAAGTTAAATTGACATCGGTTGGCCTAGTAGTTAGAGCGCCTGCTTTCCGAGTGGACGATCGTGGGATCAATCCCCAGCCGAATTCAAAAACGGAAGACTAAAGCCCGAGTCACACCTACCCGGACGAGCCCCGGATTTTTTGCCGGACCACCCCCGGACCAGTCGCCCGGACTGTCCCTGACAGCCCCGGATAAAATCGCCAGTTTGGTCGTTTTTGGCCTCGCAGTCACACCTACACGGTCTAGCCCCCGGTCCAGCCCCTAGTCTAGCCTCCGGTCTAGCCCGCGGTCTAGCCCCTGATCTAGCCGGACAGGATGTTTTAAACATTTTAAAACATCCGGGGCGGACCCCGAACAAGGCTGGACCAGCCACGGATCACCAAGGATCACCAAGGATCACCAAGGACCAGCCACAGATGAGCCACGGATCATGCCAGATCATGGTCCGGGGGCTCGTTCGGCCCCTGATCCGGGTAGGTGTGACTGGGGCTTTAGAGAACTGATACTCGTTGCTACCTCACTGGGTAGTCCATTGGCTTTCAGTTTGCGCCATTTATATTTAGATATAACTATATTAGGTTGATCGATATAACTTAGAATCAGCTACCTTACTTTAAGTTTGAAGAAGCATTTATTCTAAATCGCGAACTTTTGGAGATATTTGAGGTGAAAACATACCAGATAAATTTTGACATGCACATCAAAAGTCTTACATCGTAGACTTCAGCAGTTTATAGGTTCAACTAAATTGATTTAGCATTATCTGCTATGCAGCAACAAATGCTTAGCAAGTGCACCAGTATCTAAGGTGGATAGAAAGGGAGGGAGGGAGGGAGGTAAAGATGAAGGGAGGGGTGGGGAGGGAGGGGGAGAAGGGAGGGAGGGAAGAAGGTGGGTAGGGAAGAAGGTGGGGAGAGCAGAAGGGGGAGGTAGGAGCAGGGGTGAGGGGAGAGGGGGAGGGGACGTGCCTTAAGTCGACAGATACCGGTCGACTAACAAATATAATTCAGCTGACGTCAGCAGATTGTGGCCTTTGGTATAAGCCATGCTCTCAAAGATGGAGTCAGGAGAACTTGGGCAAGTCTTTCAGGGCCTTAACTAGTCGGCCATGATCTCCTTAGTTAAAGCCCAGCTTAACTAGTTGACAGACACATTGGTTTACTTTGTTATTTATAGTTGCCAGCCGTGTTGGTTTACTTTGTTATTTATAGTTGACAGACATGTTGGTTTACTTTGTTATTTGTTGTTGACAGACACGTTGGTTTACTTTGTTATTTATAGTTGACAGGCATGTTGGTTTACTTTGTTATTTATAGTTGACAGACACGTTGGTTTACTTTATTTATAGTTGACAGACACGTTGGTTTACTTTGTTATTTATAGTTGACAGACATGTTGGTTTACTTTGTTATTTATAGTTGTCAGCCGTGTTGGTTTACTTTGTTAATTATAGTTGACAGGTATGTTGGTTTACTTTGTTATGTAGAGTTGGCACACATGTTGGTTTACTTTGTTATTTATAGTTGACAGACACGTTGGTTTACTTTGTTATTTATAGTTCACAGACATGTTGGTTTACTTTGTTATTCATAGTTGTCAGACATGTTGGCTTACTTTGTTATTTGTAGTTGACAGACACGTTGGTTTACTTTGTTATTTATAGTTGACAGACATGTTGGTTTACTTTGTTATTTATAGTTGACAGACATGTTGGTTTACTTTGTTATTTATAGTTGACAGGCATGTTGGTTTACTTTTTTTTATAGTTGACTGACATGTTGGTTTACAAAACTTTACTTATGAACAATTTTGAGGATGAAATTTGCCGAGTCATGGTTTGTATATCTTTAAACGATATATTTTCTAGTTGTTATTTAGGGTCCAACCATGGTTTGAGGGTATCTATGGTCAAGCCGTGGCTAGTAGTGCCATTTGACCCTCATTGGCTAAGGCATATGCTAGACTTGGAAAGTAGTGAAAACCTCGATTGTTTTTTCAAGTAAATTTGACGATTTTTTAAGTATGCCTTTTATTTAACCTAAGAGGGACTACCATTCCCTTCCCTGTGTGACATCACAGGAACTACCAATAATCAATAATAGCCACGGGGTATTCAGATACTAATTCCTCTATACAAACCAATCAGGGCATACTGATATCGACCTAAACAAAAAACATTCTAAGTGTGGTCTTCCATTAATTTTCTTTTAACTATATCGAACATTAATAGAAAGAATATATGTTAAAATCTACATATCTATGTAGTTTATCTATATATCTATGTAATATCTATAGAAGAAATACATGCTAAGATCACATGACAGTGGCCTAGTTTGGGGTTTTCAGACTGTAAGCACATGGAATAAAACGTGATGGAATAAAACACTATCAAACATCAATATATATTTGTTTTTGACTAAAGAAAGAAATTAAAATCCCAGGTGGTACTCAGCTGTACCTGCATATATGGAAGCTACGCCTCTGCATGACCAAATCGTGTTAATTCTTGAGTGGTCACACTGCACAACGCATACGGATCGCTAACCTGTGGTGTTACATGGGACCTTTTGTATGAGCAGGTCAGTGCAGCTTGACCCAAATTCTACGTCCGGGCGTTCTCTCCACCTTACTCAGAGAGATTACAAAACGCCCAGTCATCGTTCTCGCTGCTTTTCTAACACTTTGGGGCCTCGTGGACTTGGAATGCAAACACGTGTAGGCAGAGTTAGTCATGCGGTTCCCCACAAAACAGGACCTCCCACCCAGCCCCCCATACCCCATCCCACCGCCACAACGACCTCCCTCCCAGCCACCCACCGGAAACAGGAGCAGTTCAAGGTGGCGGCATACAAAATAATAATCATTACAATGTTGGGCCAAAGCAGCCCACAACTTCGATATAAACTCTTCATACACCCACCCCCTCCCCACCCCATCCCACCACCACCACCCTCGCAAAACCCCAACCTCCCCACAACTCCAATATAGACTCTTCATACCCCCACCCCCTCCCAACACCACCCCCTCCCTCCACCACCCCTCATAACAGATGGAATCAGTCTGTGAGTGGACTATGGTAGGAGGATCAGTCTAAAGCCGTGTTTACATGGGGAATTGTGAAACGTTCTAGACAAGGCGATTTATATGAAGCGTTTTTGAGGTGCGTTTACACGGACAGAGTTTAAAGAGTGTTTTGGTGCCGGGAACCAGCAGCCTGTGGTGCGCCTGTAGCCGGCGACCACCTAATCGGCCCTAACACTGCCGGGCCAGCGAATCGCTTAAAAACCACCTCCAGAGGTGGTATAGATGAAGCGTTTCATATGAATCGATTCAGCCCTAAAACGCCACAGAGGTGCGTCTACACGGCAAATGTGAGTCGATCTAGGCAAGTGAGTTCATATGAAACGTTTCAAATCGCCCGTGTGAACGGGGCTTATATCACTGTGTATAACACAATATATATATAACAGTCGGAATCAGTCTGTGAGTGGACCATGGTTGGCATCCTTGTCTATATGACAGTGTATATTACAGTCGGAGTCAGTCACTGAGTGGACTATGGTAAGGAGCCCAGTGTATATCACAGTGTCTATCACAGTGTCTATCACAGTGTATATCACAGTGTATAACAGTCGGAATCAGTCCGTGAGTGGACTATGGTAGGCAGCCCAGTCTATATCACAGTGTATATCACAGTGTATATAACAGTCAGAATCAGTCTGTCAGTGGACTATGGTAGGCAGCCCAGTCTATATCACAGTGTATACCACAGTGTATATAACAGTCAGAATCAGTTTGTGAGTGGACTATGGTAGGCAGCCCAGTCTATATCACAGTGTCCATAACAGCTGGAATCAGTATCTGAGTGGACTATGGTAAGGAGCCCAGTGTATATCACAGTGCATATCACAGTGGATATCACAGTGTATATTACAGTGCATATCACAGTGAATATAACAGTCGGAATCAGTCACTGAGTGGACTATGGTAAGGAGCCCAGTGTATATCACAGTGAATATCACAGTGTATATCACAGTGCATATCACAGTGTATATATCAGTCGGAATCAGTCTGTGAATGGAGTATGATAAGGAGCCCAGTGTATATCACAGAATATATCACAGTATATATCACAGTCTATATCACATTCTATATAACAGTCGGAATCAGACTGGGAGTGGATCATGGTAGGCAGCCCATCTATATCACAGTGTACACCACAGTGTATAAACAGTCGGAATCAGTATGTGAGTGGTCTATGGTAAGGAGCCCAGTGTATATCACACTCACAGTGTATATCACAGTGTATATAACAGTCGGAATCAGTCTGTGAGTGGATCATGGTAGGCAGCCCAGTCTATATCACAATGTATATAACAGTCGGAATCAGTCTGTGAGTGGAGTATGGTAAGGAGCCCAGTCTATATCACAGCGTTTATCACAGTATATATCACAGTGTATATCACAATGTATATAACACAAAAACAACACACACAACCAAACACAACACACACACCCACAACACAAGAATCAGTCTGTGAGTGGAGTATGGTAAGGAGCCCAGTCTATATCACAGCGTTTATCACAGTATATATCACAGTGTATATCACAGTGTATATCACAGTGTATATCACAGTGTATATCACAATGTATATAACAGTCAGAATCAGTCTGTGAGTGGATCATGGTAGGCAGCCCAGTCTATATCACAGTGTACATCACAGTGTATATCACAGATCGAATCAGTCTATAAGTGGACTATGATGAAGAGCCCAGTGTATATCACAGTATATATCACAGTGAATATCACAGTGTATATCCCAGTGTATATACTAATCGGAATCAGTCTGTGAATGGACTATATTGTAAGGGTCCCAGTGCGACGTGATTCCCAGGTCAGCATGTGAGTTGGTGCATGTGTCAAACAGGTGGGAGAGGGCGGACAGGGGGAGAGGGAGGCGGTAGTAGTATAGACAAAAAGGTACAATGTGGCGGTGCATATCCAATGGACATGCAAGTTATCTGTCACAGCAGTGACAGCACATTGTGTCACAACCAAAACACTGTCAACATATTCATATAAGCGTGTAAAACATAAGGTTGAAACTGTCGTCTCCACCAAGCTACCTGTCACAGGAGTGACAACACATTGTGTCACAACCAAAACAATGTCAACATATTCATGTACGGGCATAAAACATAAGGTTGAAGCTGGTGTGTCACCAAGCTATCTGTCACAGCAGTGACAGCACATTGTGTCACAACCAAAACACTGTCAACATATTCATGTAAGCATGTACAAAATAACGTTGAAACTGGTGTGTCCACCAAGCTACCTGTCACAGGAGTGACAACACATTGTGTCACAACCAAAACAATGTCAACATATTCATGTAAGGGCATAAAACATAAGGTTGAAGCTGGTGTGTCCACCACTGTCACAGCAGTGACAGCACATTGTGTCACAACCAAAACACTGTCAACATATTCATATAAGCATGTACAAAATAAGGTTGAAACTGGTGTGTCCACCAAGCTACCTGTCACAGCAGTGACAACACATTGTGTCACAACCAAAACAATGTCAACATATTCATGTAAGGGCATAAAACATAAGGTTGAAGCTGGTGTGTCCACCAAGTTACCTGTCACAGCAGTGACAGCACATTGTGTCACAACCAAAACACTGTCAACATATTCATATAAGCGTGTAAAAAATAAGGTTGAAACTGGTGTGTCCACCAAGCTAGCTGTCACAGCAGTGACAGCACATTGTGTCACAACCAAAACACTGTCAATATCTAGCTACAGGTACAGCCCATGGTGATTTGGATCGGTCAGCCATGCATATCTGTAGGAGTTGGAGAGAGGGGCAACGGGTTTGTGGGTATATAAATTGCAGCTTTCTTGATAAAAATGCTCGACAAGTATACCAACCCTGTCTTGTAACTCTATGATGATAATAAAGAAATTCAAGTCGACCGCGCAATGACAATTTAATTCTGTCATCGGATTATAAAGGTCTACGTGTAATTATATATAAAACTATGTGATGTGTAATGAATTATGCAAATATCAATAACGTAGAGGAGAATATGTATTATGGATTAAATCCAGCCGGGTTGGCGATGTATTCATATTCGTGGAGTCTTACTCTTAGGCTTAGACTGAGCCATTTCCGGTAGCGTGGAGCGATTGGGGCGCCACCACGGGAACTAGACGAACTAACCAGGCTGCCGGTTGCTCAAATTTCCACTTTAAGTTTCTGCCATATTCTTTAGACAAATATATTACGTTCATTATTATAATCCACTCTATTTCAGATTGAAGTAACTTTTATTTTAAATCATTAACTTCTGAGATATTTGAAGTCTAATTGGGTTAAATTATTGTTTGGCGTGCACTTCGAAATGCTGGATATTTTCTTTGTCTCTTGGTACATTAGTTGTTTAAGCAGGGGAAATTTTAGTCGCAGACGACTGATCTTCCTCATTGCACTGCTCCTTGCCCTATCCTAGTAATGCCGAGGGTCTGGCTAGGAAGCGACAATTATTAATTTTTTAGTCATTGGTTTGACTCGACCAGGATTCGAATCTACGATCTACCAACACGGGAGACGGATGCTCTAACTCATTCAGCCATCCCGCCTATTATAGTAAGAAATTCCAAATCATCACACTGTGCAACTTTAGTATACTGACCACATTTTGGAATTGATGTATACTGTTATACGCAGGCATTCATTATACTTCATTTAAAGCTGCATAGTCCGATGAAATATCAAATTTTCAAAACCACACCAATTATCTAGATTTGATTTTACATGTCTAACTTAAATACTGATGCACTTATTAAGCATTTGTTTCTGTGTAGAAGGCAATACTGGGTCAATTTAACAGAACCTGTTACTGCAGAAGTCTATGGTGTCAGAGTTTTGGAAAGCTTGCCAAAACTAATTTTCCATGTTTGCACTCAAAATATCTCAAAAGTTTACCATTTAAAATAAAAGTAATTTTGAGCTAGTGTAAAAAGTAAATATTAGTGATTGATCTAATATATTTATCTCAGAAAAAATCCAGAAATTCAAAACCATCGGACTATGCAACTTTAAGCGGCAACTGAATTGTACTCGATTTCTTTATATTAAAATATATATGGTGGTCTTTTGACAAATTAAAATGTACATTCATATTTTTATTACAATTTGTATTATTAATATCAAGTATAGATCCCAATTTTGAGTTATCTAACATGCCCATCTTAGAGATAATCATGGGTGACAAGTGATTGTTTTGTGTTTATCTAATTGTCCATGCCACACTGCTGAATGTACATATAGAAAAAATCCCCCGACCCCCATGCTAGCAGGTGCGGGAGATCGCCAGAGCTGGCGCCACTAGTCATGAGCATGGGCAGAAGGCAGTACAGAGTATTCTGTGTAATAAAATATATAACAAAATAATTCCCTTCCGCGTCTTTATACTCACATAATGCGTTATACATCATATATTATATATACATAATATGTATATTAGATATATATCTATATTATATATATAATATATATATAATATATATAATGTCATCTCAGTTCACCCCTGTTATATAGCCTACTTACTGTTACCTAAGTATACATCATACACTGGCCTAGTTCCCCCTTCCGCCCTGGCGGCGCCACCTGCGTGTGGTAAATATTCTACTGTCAACGATTCCTGCCAATCCTAGTACAAACTGTTTTTTACGTCCTAGCAACATCTAAGGTTATATCAGGATGTGTACCGACTTGGGACAGTGCACACTCATGGCACCTTTATAGTGCTGCCCCACTGGGAAATCAGGCCACTGGAATCAGGACCCGATATCCCACTCAGTTACATTATCCTGACACTGAGCCAACCAGTCCTTGCTCTATCAAAATAAAGCCGAGTGCCTGGCTAGGAGTAGGAAGCGACAAGTATCAATTCTTAAGTCATTGGTTTGACTCAACCAGGTTTTGAACTCATGGGTTCGAATCCCATGATCTACCAAAGCGAGGGACGGACGCTCAACTCATTCGGCCATCCCGTCTGGTATAGATGATATATGACATATGATAAGTGATATGCGTCATGGGTATGCGACTATGAGGTTCCACATATACGATATGCGTTATGCGGCATGCGTAACGCATCATGTGATCACCATTCATACCTTCTTTCAAACTCTACTCTACTTACTCATATATTGTACCATTGACTATGTATACTAAAACAGCACACGCAATGATTTTTCTCTGATTCTTTTTCCAATCTTTCTACTCACATATGAATATGCATGCTGATAGGATCCTGCACCTATGAAATGTCCATCACTGACTAATAGACATTTCAATTCTTTTTTAATACTTATGCATTACACGGCCATTGTTGTGTCTTTGGGATCTTAGCGTAAAGTTACATAATCCAATGGTTTGGAGTTTCTGCTATATTTTGAAGAAAAAACTATTTGGTTGATCAGTAATATGTACCTTACTTTAATTTGAAGCAACTTTGATTATAAAGTGGTGACTTTGGAAATATTTGAAGTGAAAACATTTCACATTGATTTTGGGTTGCACTCGAATTTCTGATATCACAGACGGGATGGCTGAATGAGTTAGAGCATCCGTCTCCCGTGTTGGTAGACCATGGGATCGTGGGTTTGAACCCTGGTTGAGTCAAACCGATGACTTTAAAATTGATACTTGTCGCTTCCTAGCCAGGCACTCGGCATTATTAGGATAGGGCAAGGACTGGTTGGCTCAGAGTCAGGATAATGTAACTGAGTGGGATATCAGGTCATAGTGCTGGCGGCCTGGTCTCCCAGTGGGGCAGCACTATAAAGTCACCATGAGTGCGCACTGTCACAAGTCGGTACCCATCCTGATATGACCTAAGATGTTGCTAGGACGTAAAACAACAAACAACAAGATATCACAGGCTTCAGAAATAATAGGTTCTATTAAATGTACCTCATAAATATCCTTCTATGCAGCAAAACATTTTTTTAAATAAAATAAGCAGCAGTATTTAAGTTGAAGATGCAGAATCAAATCTCAATAGTGTTTTGATTCCGAGAAGTTGATGCTTTCATCGTACTATGCAGTTTGAATTTACCACCCCACTCCCCACCACCACCCAAAAATAATGTGATGGCCCACGGACTTCCACACTGCCACGCACTCACGGAAGAATGCCAAAGTTTAGTACAGTATGCTTCCAACTATTACCGAAACCTATCCGCTCTCCAAGGCGTCAACAGTCAACTGACCCGCCCCCTAACTTGCCAGGTCCCATGTCGCCTGTATAGGTTGGTGGGGGGTGTGTGCGAGCCACACACAGTAGAGGACAGCCCAGTTGGGGCTCTGCCTGGTGGCTAGCATGCCGCCACCTAGTGCAGTTCAGTGTAACATCTTAGATGTGCGGCGTAGTGTCTGCCACCACCGCGTGGTAGTGGAGCTCATGTACAGACTACTACACTAATAATAATATTTTCCATCTGGAACAAAAAAGTGAAAATATAATAAGCAACGGATATATGTGGTGCACGAACACTTTCTTTGAGCTGAATATTACATATTCCCAGTCGTGTACAAAAGAACAAAATATTTGAAAATATTCATATTTTTCACATTGAGTCAGGTTTTCACGGATTTTCCACAACGTTCAGGGTTGGTTTGTTGGTTTCTGCTGTGCGTCCTAGCAGCATCTAAGGTCATATCAGGACTTGTGACAGTGCCGACTTGTGACAGTGGTGCGCACTCATGGTGACTTCATAGTGCTGAGTCACTGGAAGACCAGGCCACTGGCACAATGATCCAATATCCCATTTAAGTCACATTATCCCGATACTGAGCTAACCAGTCCTTGCCCTATCCTATTAATGCCGAGCGCCAGTCTAGGAAGTGACAAGTATCAATTATGTAATGCCTAGTACACACCTACCGTATACGATTCGCGCACTAAAACCAGCGACTCGACCCGACCAGCTTAAAACTGAAAACGGGCCGATTCATTTTTCGAATCGCGAATCGCAATCGTAATCGGTCCGTTTTAGCCCTAAAAACTTAGTTTTATACGCGAATCGCAATCGCTAGGTGTGCGCGGGGAGCGCACACATAGCGATTTTTGTGGGCGAAACGGGCAGTTTTAGATCGTATACGGGAGGTGGGTGCACACAAACGGTAGGTGTGTACCAGGCATAAGTTGTTGGTTTGACTCGACCATGTTTTGAACCCACGACCTCCCAAAAGGAAAGCAAGCCACCAACCACTCTTATCGATCCAACCACCGCGTCCGGGTCAATGTGCAGTAAAATTCAAAACAAAACAACACAAAATGTCGCTGGCCAGAATCGAAATGTGTCACATCCAGTGACTTTCACTGTGATTCATTACATAATCGAATATGGCTGTATAATTATAAACGGCCAGCAGGGAACGTCCTGTTCTGGAGCGCTGTTTTTATAATTATATGTCCGGGCCTGCTGCACGGTGGTTGTCAAACTCTTGTGTCTTGTTTATGTGACTGTGTCCGGTGCATTTAAGGTGATTTGCTAAACACTAAGCAACACGCAGTCTAGCTATACATGTTGGATGACTGTGCACATTGGCGAAGACTGCTCGGCCGGTGTGTGTGTGTGGTTGTAGTTGTTTGTTGTTTCACGTCCTAGGAACATCTAAGGTCACATCAGGATGGGTACCAACTTGTGACAGTGCAACACATTCATAGCGACTTTATAGTGCTGCCCCATTGGGAGACCAGGCCTGCCAGGCACCTTATCCCGATATCCCACACAGTCACATTATCATGATATTGTGCAAACCAGTTATTGTCAATTATCCTATTAATGCCGAGCGCTAGGCTAGGTAGCGATAAGTATCAACTTTATAAGTCACCAGTTTGACTCGGCTGGGATTCGAACTCCAAACCTTCCACACGGGAAAGCCCACGCACTACCCATTAGCTCCGATGTTGTGTGGGTGGAAAGTGGGTGCCACACCTCACCGGATTGAGCAACGGACAGAATTGTCTAGTCCGGTGGTGATAAGTATCAAAATGTATTAAAATGTGTCAAAATGTTGCGCTATTGAGTCAATGGCCACTGGATGAACGGACATGAAACGGACATGAATGGTTAGCCAATGGACGAAACGAACTCGAAACGAACTCAAACCGGACAAGAACCATACATGTCAGGCGGCATCCGTTCCCAGTTTTATGCATGTTCAAAACTTGTATGGACACAAACCGGACTTTGTTCAGTTTCTGTCTGTTTCCCCAAATCCAGTGAGGTGTGACAGAGCCTTTAGTGTGTGGGTGGCTGGGGGGGGGGGGGGGAGGCGGGGGAGGCTGGTAGGCGCGGGGGGGGGAGGGGGGGAGGACTGTACTGCGGTAGACACTCACATGGACACGCCCATTTTGCCGTTACAGAACACTACCATGCAGGACAGGCAGTCATCCTCCAGTTACAACAATCTAGCCATTATTTGCCAATGAAAAAGAACCCAGACGAAAAAAGGCATTAGGTGATCTCTTCGCCAGTACTGACAACACACAATCAATGCTAACTATTAACTACTCTCAGCCTACCCATAAGTTACCCACACGCCAGATCCAAAGTTGGTACATTAGCATTCCAGGACAAATTGCCTTTAATATTATTATTATGCTTGTTGGCATATGCTTGTTTAAAATATATGCATTTCTGTGGTGGATGGAGTTTGGTGACTGATACTAATAGTAAAACTGGCTTGTGACGTAGGAATTCTCCACAGTGGGGTAAGGGTTGGGGGGGGGGGGGGGGGGGGCTGGGAGGTGCGAGTGGTGGTGGGTGGTGCCGTGACGTCACAGTGACGTAGGCCAGATCGATTGCCACGTGCAAGGAGGGCTACTGAGAGGCAGCACCGACACCCCCCACCCCACCCCCACCCACTCACATTCTACCAGCACCACCTACACACATGCACACACACAGGGGAAGAACGTCCACGCTACCAATCACACGGTCACTCACCTAAACACAATGTGGGAATCACTGGGTTATGCATAGGGTCACTCACCTAAACACAATGTGGGAATCACTGCGTTATAAATAGGGTCACTGACCTAAACACAATGTGGGAATCATGGCATTATATATAGGGTCACTGACCCTCACGTAATGTAGGAATCACTGTGTTATATATAGGGTCACTGACCTAAACACAATGTGGGAATCATGGTGTTATATATAGGGTCACTGACCCTCACACAATGTGGCAATCACTGTTATATATAGGGTCACTGACCTAAACACAATGTGGGAATCACGGTGTTATATATAGGGTCACTGACCCTCACACAATGTGGGAATCACTGTCTTATATATAGGGTCACTGACCTAAACACAATGTGGGAATCACCGTGTTATGTATGCGGTCACTCACCTAAACACAATGTGGGAATCACGGTGTTATATATAGGGTCACTGACCCTCACATAATGTGGGAATCACAGTGTTGTATGTACATGTATAGGATCACTGACTTTCACGCAATGTGGGGAATCGCTGTTATATACACAGGGTCACTGACCCTCACACAATGTGGGAATCACTGTGTTATATATAGGGGCACTGACCCTCACACAATGTGGGAATCACGGTGTTATATATAGGGGCACTGACCCTCACACAATGTGGGAATCACGGTGTTATATATAGGGTCACTGACCCTCACACAATGTGGGAATCACTGTGTTATATGTAGGGGCACTGACCCTCACACAATGTGGGAATCACTGTGTTATCATCATGCTGTCTGTCGCGATGCTACAAAGAATGGTTTCATTGCTTGACTGCCGCTCTCCATTTAACTCTCTGCTGTGAGAGTGATGTCCATGAGTTGGTCTTAATGTCTCTCAGCTTCAGGTTTCTCTTGATGGTATCCTTGAACCGGAGATGAGGGTGCCCTCTCTTTCTGTAACCAGAAGACAGTTGAGAGTAGAGGATCTGCTTTGGTAGCCTGTCTGATGACATCCTCATGAGGTGTCCGGTCCACCGGAGATTCTTTTTGATCGGAAGATCTTCCATAGAGGGCAGCCCCGTCTGTTCGAGTATTTCCTTATCTGTACATTTCATGAAAGCTGCCTGCAAAAATGTTGAAGTGCTGCTGGCTTTTGCAAGTGACCAGCGGCACTCTCTCGGGGAGCAAATAGAGGTTTCACACTGGCAAGAACATGTCCAACAGGCGCAAAACTATTTGTCCCTGCAGTGGCTAGTCGGGAGATGTTGGGAGTTCCATACATCCATACATCAACCGCCCTT
Organism: Branchipolynoe longqiensis; assembly: GCA_030323885.1. NCBI lineage: Eukaryota > Metazoa > Annelida > Polychaeta > Phyllodocida > Polynoidae > Branchipolynoe > Branchipolynoe longqiensis. Next base: position 26,022,391 of record CM059193.1, read on the forward strand.
GATGCTGCCACAGTGAAATAGTTTTCTGTTCAGGGTTTGCTCCCTTAGCCTTCGGTTCGGTCAAGAACCTGTACAACAAGGCAGTGGTTTACAACTCTGCAGGGCAGGGGCGTCAAACTCCCTGAGGTATTGCAATACCTGCATACCATACTGTGTTATATGCACATGTATAGTCACTCACCCACAATGTATAGGATCAGTCACCTAAACACAATGTGGGAATGACTGTGTTATGTATAGGGTCACTGAACCTCACACAATGTGGGAATCACTGTTATATATATATAGGGTCACTGACCCTCACACAATGTGAGAATCACTGTGTTATATATAGGGTCACTCACCCTCACACAATGTGGAATCACTGTGTTATATGCACATGTATAGTCACTCACCCACACACAATGTGGGAATCACTGTGTTATATATAGGGGCACTGACCCTCACACAATGTGGGAATCACTGTGTTATATGTACATATATAGGGTCAGTCACCCTCACACAATGTGGGAATCACTGTGTTATATGTATGGTGTGACTGGGTGGGATATCGAGTCATGGTGGTGCTGGCTGCCTGATTTCCCAGTAGGGCAGTACTATAAAGTCACCATGACTGCGCATTGTCATAAGTCGGTACCCGTCATGATATGACCTTAGATGTTGCCGGGACGTAAAACTCCAACAACTAAGATCTGGCCGACACCACATCCAGCACATCGCCTAAGCCAAGGCAACTGCCATTCCGCACCGCCATGGCTGACAGGACTGGTGACGGCGGAAGCAGAAGGTACACAGCAAGGGTCCCCACCGGAAGTCCTGATTCACTGCTCCCTTCACCCCGCCTTGAAGTGCCATCTCCGATGGTTTTGAGTTTCTACCTTTTTTTAAAGATAAATATATTAGGTGGGTGGCTATAATCTACCTTATTTAAAGTGGCATAGTCTGATGATTTTGAGTTTCTGTCATTTTCTGAGATAAATATATTAGGCTAATCATTATAATCTACCTTACTTCAGTTTGAAGTCACTTTTATTTTAAACGGTTAACTTTTGAGATATTTGAAGTGAAAATACAGAAAAATAATTTTGCAAAAGCACGCCAAAGGTTTGGCGCCATAGGCTTCTGCAGTAACAGGTTCCGTTAAATTGGTTCTGTGTTTCAATCTATGTAGTGACAAATGCTTGATAAGTGCACTAATTAGTATCTAAGTTAGATATGTAGAATCAAATCTAGATAATTGTTTTGGTTTTGAAAATTTGATGTTTTCATCGGACTATGCAGCTTTAAGTTTGAAGTAACTTTTATTTTATGCGGCTAACATTGGAGATACTTGAGGTGTAAACATGCAAAGTTAATTTTGGTGTGCACATCAACATTGTGACAGGATAAAAACTTCGGCAGCAACAGGGTCTATTAAATTGACTTGGTATTCTCTTCAATGCAGCAACAAATGCTGAATAAGCGCACCAGTATCTAAGTTAGATACATAGGATGAAATGTCGATGAGTGTTTCGGTTTCGGTATTCGATACTTTCATCAGACTATACAACTGTAAGTGAGGCGGCATTATCAATTGACGCTGTTATTTCTCAAAAGTAGTGCCATGGAGTACATTGTTCGTCCTAGCAACATCTAAGCTCATATCAGGATGTGTACCGACTTGTGACAGTGCGCACTCATGGCTACTTTATAGTGCTGTCCCACTGGAAGACCAGGCCACCAGCACCATGACCTGATATCCCACTCAGTCACATTATCCTGACACTGAGCCAACCAGTCCTTGCCCTATCCTAATAATGCCGAGCACCAGGCTAGGAAGCAACAAGTATCAATTTTTATGTCATTGGTTTGACTCGACCAGGGTTCCAACCCACGACCCCACGATCTACCAACACAGGAGACAGACGCTCTAACTCATTAGGCCATCCCGTCTGGTCCCATGGAGTAGATGCATTAGTCATGAATGAAAGCCAATATATAAAGATATAGATCATACATAGAGGTGGATATGTAGGCATAGCAACAGCAAGAATATATTTAGATATATAGCTATGAATATTATGTATAGGTCTAAATAGCGCACATAAATATATCTACATATATATAATATTTACTGTAAGAGAGGTAATAAAGAAATGTATAAGTATAGATAACGCAGATAAATATATCCATATATATAATATTCATTGTAAGAGAGGTCATAAAGATATGTATAAGTATAGATAACGCAGATAAATATATCCATATATAATATATTCATTGTAAGAGAGGTAATAAAGAAATGCATAAGTATAGATAACGCAGATAAATATATCCATATACATCATATTAATATTCATTGTAAGAGAGGTAATAAAGAAATGTTCGGTGTGTTAAAAATAACTATACACTTGAAGGGGTTAGAAATGGTTTCGCACTTTCTACTTTTTAACTGTGTTTTTTGTGTGTATAAATTAATCATCTTTCATGCAGGATAAGGCTAAATAAATGGACCTTCCAAACAAGCCTGGTCGGCTGACATATCAATTGCACACAATCAATGGCCACTGACAGTATGACCCACCAACCTAGTGTGTGATTTTGTCTATTTCTGTTTATGTTTGTATATATAGATAGATGTGGATGGTGCGGAAGATTTTGTTCTTTCTTTTGTTTTCTAATTTGTGTGTTTTGGGGTTGTTTGTTATTTTTTTGTAGGTTTTTTCCCGGTGGGTATATCTTTACTTGAGTGTACAGTAAAACCTCTCTAACCGACCACCTCCACAGATCGACCACTCCCCTATATCGATCGCTTTGTTTGGGTCCCAGCAATACCATTGTAACCATATTTTAACTCTCTAAACCAACCATCTCCCTAAATGGACCAGTTAAAGTAGATCCCAAGGTCGGTCGATTTAGAGAGGTGTTACTGTATTTGTATTTTAGTTGGGTGTTTATATGTCATGTTTTTATATTTGTTATATCTATACCAATTTCTATGTCAATGGAATCCTGGCTTTAATCAACTTCTCTATCCACATTAAAGTTCAGTAGATGCTCATCTAGCATGCCAAGATTCTATGCAGGCCAATATTTATTTGATACATTTCCGACAGTGTCACCGCCTACAGTGTTCCTTTTATTAATATTCCATTTACAATTACATTTGATAAAGCCGAGAACACGCCTAAGCAGATTTCTAGACAGCATAACGAATTAGAATACAAGTCGGTAATTAGCAGGCTTGTAGGTGGGTGGATGGGTGGCGGTCCCCCGTTTTGTTATCGAGTATTGCACGAAGGAGGGGGGAAGGAGGAGAAGGAGGATGAGAAAAACAACAACAACAAGAGGAAAGCAAAGAGGATGAGGGAGAAGACAAAAAAAGAAGAAGAAGAAGAAGCAGAGAGAGGAAAAGAAGGAGGAGAACAACAGGAGGAAAGCACAGAGGAAGGCAAACAGGAAGAAGAAGAAGAAGAAGAAGAAGAAAAAGGAGGAGAAGGAGGAGACGGAGAAGAACAACGAGAGGAAAGCAAAGAGGAAGAAGAAGAAGAAGAAGAAGAAGAAGAAGAAGAAGGAGGGGAGGAGAAGAAGGGGAAGATGGAGGAGAAGGGGAAGAACAACAAGAGGAAAGCAAAGAGGAAGGCGAAGAGGAAGAAGAAGAAGAAAAGGAAGAAGGAGGAGAAGGAGAAGAACAACAAGAGGAAAGCAAAGAGGAAGAGGACGAGACCAAAAAAAAGAAGAAGAATGGGGAGAAGAACAACAATAAGAGGGAAGCAAAGAGGAAGGCGAAGAGGAAAAAGAAGAAGAATGAGAATGAGGAACAAAAAAAGAAGAGGGAGAATAGTTGACGAGGGAGAGAGAAACGTGCTAATTTGCTAATGATTTAAGAAGAACTAAAAGAAAACTCACTCTAGCCTGATTAGTAATTTAATTCATGTTCGATATGACTACAAACAGCTATACAACATATGTTGTTTTTTAGGGATAGATGACTCACTTAATTCATCTTTTCTGTGAATATAAAAAAAGAAAGTGCAACACTAGTTATTTTATTAAAGATGTATATGAATATAAACAACTGTGCATGTATATGAAAATAAACATCTATTGTTTGTTGTAGGCCAACTACTTATTCCACTCATAGTCTAGGCGAATATCAATTACGTATATTATATTTTGTTTATATGATACAGACCCACTGCTCAGCCAATTCATCTTTTATATTTGTTTGCATGCGAGAAATCTGGATTTGGGTTCCCGGTCGAGTCAAACCAATGACTTTAAATTTTATACTTGTCACTTCCTAGCCTGGCGCTCGGCATTAATAGTATAGGGCAAGGACTGGTTAGCTCAGTGTCAGGATAATGTGACTGAGTGGGATATCGGATCATGGTGCTGGCAGCCTGAATTCGCAGTGGGGCAGCACTATAAAGTCACCATGAGTGTGCACTGTCACAAGTCGGTATCTGGCTTGATATGGCCTTAGATGTTGCCAGGACATAAAACTCCAACAAGCAACCAAACTTACAATAAAATATGACTAGTCAGAATTTGCACAGTTTGAAGCAAACCTATTCTCTAGGAGTTTGTTTGTTTGTTGTTTTACGTCCTAGCAACATCTAAGGTCATATCAGGACGGGTACCGACTTGAGACTATGTGCACTCATGGTGAATTTATAGTGCTGCCCCACAGGGAGACCAGGCTGCTAGCACCATGACCTGATATCCCACTCAGTCACATTATCCTTACACTGACCCAACCATTCCTTGCCCTATCCTAATAATGCTGAGTGCCTGGTTAGGAAGCAACAAGTATCAATTTTAAAGTCATTGGTTTGTCTCGACCAGGGTTCAAACCCACGATCCCATGGTCTACCAACACGGGAGACGGACGCTCTAACTCATTCGGCCATCCCGTCTGGTCGTTATTTAGGGCAGGACTATGTTCTCAGGGTCTCGGTGGTCAAACTGGCTCCAGTACAACCCCGCTAAACCAAGTTCGGTTAAAATCCAACCTTTTTTCGGCGGCCCGGCAAAATACTACCATTTATCATATTAAAAAAAGTTGGTTAAACCAAAGTCGGTTAATCCAAAGTATCGGTTAATCCAAACAAAATTGTCGGCATAGGCCACTTACGGTACAGTTAAACCAAACTTTCATGTGGTTTTAAGGTCATCTGAGACTTTTTTTTATATGATAAATGGTAGTATTTTGCCAGGTCGGCGAAAAAAGTTTGGATTAACCGATCGTTTGATTTAACCGAGGTTCGTTTAATGGGGTTACACTGTATATACATAAAAAAACAATAATCATAGTGTCCACATACATTGTACATTCATAATGCACCCCCGTTTTTGCCAAAGCCAAGTCAAAGTCAAAGCTCGGTTAAACCAATGATCGGTTAATCCAAACAAATTTCTGTGGTGTTCTCTGTGGCGGAGTGGTTAGAGTGTCTGACTTTTTTTCTAGGTCGGACTCCTAATCTGAAGGTTGTTGGTTCGATTCCCCATGCCCCCACCTCTGCCGATTTGGATTTCCACCGCTGTGTAGAACTTACAGCGTCATCAAAGGCCAATTGCTCTCATACCATGTCTATGTGGTGTGGAAGGTTAAAAATCCCTTGGGTCGGTAAAAGTGTAGGCTCGGGCTTTCTATCGATAAACTGTCTAATGGTGAAAACAAGTCTATTCAGACTTATTTCAAGAAAAAAAAGGTCCCTTCAAGTTTGGTTTAACGAGGTTATACTGTATAGTGTTTTGGGGTGAATAATTAATGAAATCATGTAGATTAATGCGCTTTAAAAGTCGATTCAACAACATTGAGTGACTGCCATCTTGGTGTTGGTTTTTTTGTGTGTACATTCCCTCCAAATTCCTCCACTGGATGCAAATAGGTTTGGTTTGGTTGTTGGACTTCAATTTCTGAATGGGAGTTTTAGAAACCTGGCAGGCGATGATCACCTGTCAACCTCGAGCATTTTCCCATCTGACTCATCGTCGTTGGAAATGTTTGTTGGGGTTTTGCGTCTTAGCAACATCTAGGGCCACGTGATGAGGAGTGCTTGTTGAGTTGTGACATCATGCATCATGGGGGGGGTGGGGGGGGGGCTGCATAGTGTTGACCCACTGTATTTAGGCAATGGAAGCGTATTTCACAATAACAGACGCAATATTTGTACATGTGTAGTAAGATATGAAGCTAGGTTATGGAACTGTAAAGTAAAAGAGTGGAACTATGAAGTAAAAAGCCATGGAGCTATGAAATAACGAGATGTGTCTGTGAAGTAAAGCTATGAAACTATGAAACTATTAAGCAATGAAGCTATGAAACTATTAAGCAATGAAGCTATTAAGCTATGAGCATATGAAGCTATGAAGCTATGCAGCTATGCAGCTATGAAGTAAAGTTATAGAGCTATGAAGTAAAGTTTTTCAGCTAGGAAGTAAAGTTATTGAGCTATACAGTAAATCGATCAGCTATGAAGTAAAGGCATGGAGCCATGAAGGAACACTAAGTAGCTATGCATTAAGGCCCTTGGAGCTATGATGTAGGAATGAAGTTATGATGTAAAGTTATGGAGCTATGAATCAAAGCCATCATGATATGAAGTAAAGGTATGGAGCTATGAAGTAAAGTTATGGAGCTATAAAGTAAAGTTATGAAGCTATGAAGTAAATCTATGAAACTATGAAGCAAAACTAAGCAGTTATGAGGCAAAGGTTTGGAGCTATGCAATAGCTATGGAGTTATGAAGAAACGTTATAATGCTATGAAGCAAAGCTTCGGAGCTATGAAGCAAAGCTATTGAGCTATGTAGTAATTCTATGGAGCTATAAAGAAAAAAATTGTGAAGCTATGATGTAAAAGTTATTGAGTTATGAAGAAAAGATATGAAGCTATGAAGTCAAGTCATTGAGCTATGAAGCAAAGTTGTTAAGCTATGAAGTGAACTTATGAAGCTGTGAAATCAAGTTATGGAGTTTTGAAGTAACATGAAGCACTTATGAAGTAAAGATATCATATGGACCTATGAAGTAAACATGGAGTTATGACGTAAGGTTATTGCGATACAAAGTAAATCAGTGGGGTTATGAAATAAAATTATGAAATAAACATGGAGTTATGACATAAGGTTACGGCGATACAAAGTAAATCAATGGGGTTATGAAATAAAGTTATGAAATTATTAAGTAAACATGGAGTTATGACATAAAGTTACGGCGATGAAACAAAATCAAATTGGGTTATGAAATATAGTTATGAAATTATGAAGTAAACATGGAATTATGAGGTATGGTTATGGCGATACAAAGTAAATCAATGGGGTTATGAAATAAAGTTATGAAATCATGAAGTAAACATGGAGTTGTGGCGTAGGGTTACGGCAATATAAACTAAATCAATGGGGTTATGAAATAAAGTTATGAAATTAGGAAGGTATATTGGAGGGTGGGTGGTAAAGAGAAGTGGTTATCTACCTTTGCATAGCTGGTCACTGACAGGCGTACATGTTTTTCTCACTAAATACTGCATTTCCTGGCGGGTGCTATGCCGTCTCCATGGCTGTGTTGTTGTTTTGTTAATGACTTTTTGTGCGATGTAACGTAAGCTTTGCACTCTCTATATCCTCAGTGACTGTGCACGCACTAGCACCAAACGCTTCTAAATTATTCACATCAACCAAGTGTTCTTTCTACATGTCGAAATAGTCTCTTGAGCTGCATATACTTTTGCTCACACACAAACAAACAAATAAACAAGACAAGCATTTTCACTCATCTGTGCCTGGCTACCTGCCGGCGGAATTAGGCCTAACGAGGAGAACCTCTGAGATTTCACTTCCTGTCCATATGATTTCAGTTCCTTTCCAGGAATATGTTCCGCTAGACTCTATGTTAGGCCAAATAATATTTTTTAAATTGGTGATCGTCCCCGCCTGTGCCTGAAAAAAATCTTTCTTTTTTTGTTACTGTTAAAAACGTGTCGGGCTAAATTGTATATGTATGTACAGGATATATCTGCAGGTATGTGGCAGGTCTGCTCTCTACCAGACTCAGTTAATGAATGAATAGCAGTTCAGATAGCATTCATGACGTGGGATTTCTTGTCTCCATAGTGACGCTGAATGCTTTGGTACCTTTGGTACATGTGCATGCAGTGGGAGTGCATCTGGTACACTGTCTTGGCAACACTAAACCGGTTTCCAACGCTATGAATTAACCATGTTTATGATGTCACTGGCAACACGTATAATTCCATAGAAATCATGTAAAAATAAATAATAACAATTTATTTTTTTAAATAAATAAATAAAAACTGCCCGCCCCACTCCGATGTGTGCGATCAATAGGACGATCACCACTTTTTTTTTATTTGGCCTTAGTGTTACGGCGTGACTCTGTGGCGAGATATTTCATTTGATACTGAACTGTCGCTACAGGCGGGTCACTTACTGCACCACCCACCTCCCGGTCGCCTGGGCATTATTGTCGGTTGGTATTTGATTGAAAACAATGAGTAGTTAGCATTGGTGTGTGCTAACCTTTCCGTGTGCCGACATACATTGTGGCAAATTCGCCGTCTCTCATCACGTCTCATCATCATACAAATACCCCAACCAGTTTTACGTCCTGGCAACATCTGAGGTCATATCAGGACGGGTATCGACTTGTGACAGTGCGCACTCGTAGTGACTTTATAGTGCTGGCCCACTGGAATACCAGCTGCCTGATATCCAACTCGGTCACATTATCCTGACACTGAGCAGGTATCAATTTTTAAGTCATTGGTTTGACTCGACCAGGGTTCGAACCCGAATCCCACGATCAACCAAAATTGACACAGAGATTAAAGACAAAATAAAGTTGCTTTAGTAAAATACACTTTCTTCCATTTGTCGAATAGGACAAAGACCCTATAATACTAAGACGGCTCACTCAGCCTGTACTGTGTAATCAAAATGATCAAACCCACCAATTGGTGTGCTGGCTGTTCTCTTGGTTAAACAGGTGCTATATTATATTATAAATGTATATATGAATGTGAAAGATGTGTGATGATGGCGATGCTGATGATGATGCTGATGATGATGGGTATTTGTTCATAGCAATTTCATATTGATGTGTATTCATACTTACCTATCTCATGTATAATATAATTGTATGTGTTTACATGTGAAACACCAACCAGCAGCCGGGCTGATCAGACCCACCACAAGGTGGCACTGCGAAATTTACATTACCATGGGAGAGATGGGGAGTGAGCCGTCTTAGTATTATAGGGTCTTTGAATAAGGTCACCTTCCCCATCGGCGTATTTTTAAACCAGATGGGAAATGGCCGAATCCGTAAACTCGCCGGTTGGCTTCATGTGTGGGAGGTCAGTGAATTGGAACTCCGACAGAATCAATCTAATGACTTACAAAATTGATAGTTGTCGCTACCTAACCTGGTCTTTTGTATTATAATAGGGGACTGGTTAGCTCAGTGTCAAGATAATGTGACTGAATGGGATATCAGATCATGGTGCCAGCGGCCTGTTATCCCAATGGTGCAGCACTATAAAGTCGCCATGAGTGCGCACTGATACAAGTCAGCACCCGTCCTTCCGCACACGAGCCCAACGCTCTACTGATTCGGCTACCGCGCCCGGTACAACTATCTGACAGAGAGATGCAGTGAGGCCGCTATGACGCACCTGTGCATCGGACTGCGTGGGTCTTGGAACGCTGAACAGTATGAAGCTCTGAACACGTGACCTACTTAAAACGTGTTCCGCGCTGTTGGTCGGCATGGTTACGCAATCGAGCTTTTAACCGGTCCTTACTCAAACAGGCGTTCGTGGGTGAGTCAGGATCACCTTTCTACCGCACAGCGAGTATGGGGGCTGGAGGGTGGGGTGTGGGGGAGGCCAGAGTTAACCGGAACTGTTTGTTTGTTTGTTGTTGTTTTACGTCCTAGCAACATCTAAGGTCATATCAGTACGGGTACCGACTTGTGACAGTGCGCACTCATGGTGACTTTATAGTGCTGCCACACTGGGAGACCAGGCCGCCAGCACCATGACCTGATATCCCACTCAGTCACATTATCCTGACACTGAGCCAACCAGTCCTGGCCCTATCCTACTAATGCCAAGCACCAGGCTAGGAAGCGACAAGTATCAATTTTTAAGTCATTGGTTTGACTCGACCAGGGTTCGAACCCATGATCCCATGGTCTACCAACACAGGAGACGGATGCTCTAACTCATTCGGCCATCCCGTACCGGAACTAGAAACATAGGTGGCGCCAGTGGTACAAATGTGGCAAGAAGTCACAGGAGTGATTCACAGTTTGTTTTTGTAACGCCGAATTATACACGCCGTAAGCAGTGGAGCAAAACTATAATTTATGAAGTCGCCATCGGCACTATATTAAGTCGCAATATGTCTAGATTTACCTTCGCCATCTTCTTATATACAGTAAAACCTCTCTAACCGACCAGCTCCACAGATCGAACACTCCCCATAATGAACCATTTGAAGTCAGTCCCATGGTCGGTCGATTCACCGAGGTTTTACTATATATATATATACACACACACACTCACACTCACACACACTGAACCATACCTCAGGGTCTCATCACTACAGTTTTCTTGCTTTTGTACTCACGTATAGTATACACATAACGCATATACACACACACACTCACACACACTGAATCATCCCTCAGGGTCTCATTAATACAGTTCTCGCTTTCGTACAGATGTATAGGATACACATAACGCGTATATACACACACTCTGAACCATCCCTCAGGATCTCATCACTACGGTTCTCTTGCTTTCGTACACACGTATACACATAACGCATATACACACACACTCACACACACTGAACCATCCATCAGGGTCTCATAACTACAGTTCTCTCGCTTTCATACACACGTATACACATAACTCATATACAAACACACTCCCACACACTGAACCATCCCTCAGAGTCTCATCTCTACGGTTCTTTCACTTTCATACACACATTGACGTACATACACACTCACACACACACACATTTACACTCACACACATGCATATACACTCACGCCCACACACACACTCTCCTTCCGTGTTGGTAGACCGTGGGTTCGAACCCTGGTCGAGTCAAACCAGTGACTTAAAAATTTATACTTGTCGCTTCCTAGCCAGATGTTTGGCATTATTAGGATAGGGCAAGGACTGGTTAGGTCAGTGTCAGGATAATGTGGCTGAGTGGGATATCAGGTCATGGTGTGGGTGGCCTAGTCTCCCAGTGGGTCAGCACTATAATGTTGCCATGACTGCATACTGTCACAAGTCGGTACCCGTCCTGATATGACCTTAGATGTTGCTAGGATGTCAAACAACAACAAACAAACAATCTATTCACAAATTTGCATTGCTATACTACTACCAACATGCCCTCACAAAGCCGGCCCCATCCTCTTATAAATTCAGTTCTTCCTTTCCATGGTCTTCCTTTCCATGCTCTTCCTTCTCTTCCAAGTCTATAATTCTCTTCCCTTCTCCCCTTCTCCCCTTCTCCCCTTCTCCCTCTTCACACATAGCCGCCCCCGGGGGCCAGCGGCCCCGCTCTCACCGTTATGACGTCAGAGGTTCGTGTGCACAAGGCAGCGCAGCGGGCCGCCGGTACCGGCGTTGTCGTCACCGGGCTGGGTAGTACGTCATCACTTCGGTGCATCCGCTGGTTTCAGGCCGTTCCCGCCGAGACCGGTCAGTGTCAGCACCAGCCACCTGAGGGAAGTGAAATGCGCATGTGTAAACTGATACTTGTCGCTTCCTAGCCAGATGTTTGGCATTATTAGGATAGGGCAAGGACAGGGCCCATATTCATGATGCGGTGTTAGCGAGCCAAAACTGGTTTTGGTGGGGATTTCTAGGTTAGCGGCGAAAACTCAGTATGTAAACACACCGAGTGTAAGCTAACACTGCGTCATGAATACGGGCCCTGGTTAGGTTAGTGTCGTGATAATGTGACTGAGTGGGAGAACTGTGCAGGGTTCGTTGAAAGTGAAGATTTCAATTTGAATTCAGTTGAGTTTTGTCGTGTTTTTGTGTGTTATTCCAGACTAGTACATCTATGTAACGCAACAAAAATCAAGCTAAGAGATACCAACAACAACAACAAAATGATATATAAATATGTAACGCAACAAAAATCAAGCTAAGAGATACCAACAACAACAACAACAAAATGATATATAAATATGTAACCCAACAAAAATCAAGCTAAGAGATACCAACCACAACAACAACAAAATGATATATAAATATGTAACCCAACAAAAATCAAGCTAAGAGATACCAACAACAACAACAAAATGATATATAAATATGTAACCCAACAAAAATCAAGCTAAGAGATACCAACCACAACAACAACAAAATGATATATAAATATGTAACCCAACAAAAATCAAGCTAAGAGATACCAACCACAACAACAACAAAATGATATATGTCATTTTCTATTTTGTTTTGGGGTGGTGGGATATTTCGATTCCGAGTAATTAAATATTTACACACAAAAAAGAAAAAGAGGCCAATTCAATCAAACAATTTTCTTATTATTCAGGAATAGTACATCCATGTAACACAACAAGAATGAGGCAATGGGGATAAACATGTATGTTTTATATATATTTAATTTGGGGGGGGGGGGCAGGGGATATTTCGGTTCAGAGTAATCAAATATTTATGAAAAGAAAAGGGGGTTGAAATTAACTGGTGCTAGTTTGTTCTGGTTGTCACGTCCTAGAGACATCTAAAGTCATATCAAAACGGGCTTGAAACTATATGTACACATTATGAGTCATGAACCAAATATAGATAATGTATACAGGGGCCTAGCATGGGGTTTTCAGGTGGGTCGCAGACGGAATAAAACGCGTTGGAACAAAATGCGTTGGAACAAAATGCTATAAAACATCATATTGAATTCTTTTAAATATTTACAATATCAGGTTCTATGCAGCTGCGTACCTGAGTATATATATAGTATCGGTTCTGGACACCTCTCGTAACCTGATAATCATTCTGGCTTGTTGCTAATATACACGAACTGAACTATAGCAGGCATGTGTGGGGATTTTTTCCCGACCGAACAAAATAATAATAATGATAATGATAATAAGAAGAAGAAGAAGAAGAAGAAAATGTAGTCGATGCATTATTATGGTGTTCTCTGTGGCGGAGTGGTTAGAATGTCTGACTTTTTTCTAGGTCGGACTCCTAATCTGAAGGTCAGTGGTTCGATTCCCCATGCCCCCCACCTCTGCCACTTTGGATTTCCATCGCTGTGTATAACTTACAACGTCATCAAAGGCCAGTTGCTCTCATACCATGTCTATGTGGTGTGGAAGGTTAAAAATCCCTTGGGTCGGTAAAAGTGTAGGCGCTGGCTTTCTATCGACAAACTGTCTAATGGTGAAAACAAGTCTATTCAGACTTATCCATGATATGCAGTATAAATCTTCAACAAAAATGCATAGCTGCTTGCGGTGGAATTGCGGCATTACACCAGAGTGCATTCATCACAGTGAACCCATCCTTTTGTAGCCAGATAAATGAAAGTTATACACTACAGCACTATAAAGTCGCCATGAGTGCGCATTGTCACAAGTCGGTACCCATCCTGATATGACCTTAGCTGTTTCCATGTCGTAAAACCCCCAACAACCAACCAGCACATGGGAGAATGCTGCCAATGACAGAGATTGCTGAATTATACCCCCATCACACCAAAGTAGTTCTTACTACGTTCTTGAAAATGTTGCCGAACGGGCTCGCTCAAACTGTGTGTGAATGTAGTGAATGTAGTGAATGTAGTAGCAACATTTTACAAACTTTTATGAACTGCATGGACGGGCAAAGACAGAAGGGTGCTCTAGAACTTTGAGCATGTTCAAAATTGTCGGCGGCCATGTTCTACCCCATTTTAGAATGGGATTGGACGTTTTGAGAACTAGTTTGGTGTGATGGGGGTGTAAAAGCGGGGTTGGAATTAGATAAAAGCTATATCCATACTCACAGTAAGTGTATATACTACACGTCCCCTGACATGATGCATGTGTATCCCAGTCAACGCTAATTAAATACGCTACTTGATTCACCTCCACTAAATACCCGCGACTTTTCTTTAAATTTTGCAAAGTTAAGCCAAGTATGTGGTAAACCCAATTCCGGTGTGTGGACCAAGAGGCTACTGATAATAAATACTACAACCAGGTAATGCGGATGGAGTGTGAGAGTTTATACATACAACACATAAATCACTTACAAATATATAAATCCAGTGTGTATAGAGAATAGACGTGGGTTTTGTATATGGAGTTGGGTGTGTTTGTTTTAGGATCACGTTAGGCGGTTAATTACTGGCCGGCCACTTCTTACACCCATCAGACAACTTCCGAGAGAAGAGTTTACTCAATAGGTGGCGCCCTGTATAAATAAGGATTCAAGATATTTTTGCTAACCCCATAGCCTTGTTATGAGTTTCGAGTGACAGATCCATGGAAAAGTCTTCCAGACCAAGTGGTTGACGCACCAACAGTAGAAGCATTTGACAGAAGGCTGGACAGACGTTGGAGAGGACACCCACAATTATATGACTTCGACGCTCCATCCACCTCCATATGTGTGCTGCCCAAAAAAGTTTTTTTTACAATAACGAGCAGGCAATAGAGGCCCAATAGGGCCTAGATCAGCCAGAAGAGGATCTGTAAGTTAATCTGTAAGTTAAATACTTTTGATTCTGTCTAGTTGGGGGTTCTACGTCTCCCAGCACCGTCTACGTTCATATCAGCATGGGTATCGACTTGTGGACGTTGCTCACTCATTTCAACTTCATAGTGTTGCCCCATTGGGATGCCATGTTGCTGGCACCATGACCCGATAACCCACTCAGTCACATTATCCTGATACTGAGCCATCCAGTACAGAAGCGCCTTTCATTTCTAGTTTCGTTTGCTGACACTGAGATAGCTTCGAACCCCAGGGCGCTCACTGGTTTATTCCGCCAAGGACAGAATAGGAATGACCTGTCACTGCCCAGCCGGGTCGTAGGTAACCTCTTTCAGGGGTGGCTGCTAGCAATGGGTGGAACTCTCGACTTTAGCGACTGTTTACCGTCTTCTCGCTGACCATGTCTTCTTGTATTCTGCTAGGCTTTGTTCCTTCTCATGTGACACTGCTTTGCTATGATATGTGTATTGTACATCTACAGTGGAACTGTGTCCCCCCCTGGCACATAATCAAACCTATATATAGTATTGTAGTAGTCTGTGCCACTGCTTTGCAGTACAGGTTCTTGACAGAACCGAAGGCTAAGGAGCAAACCCTAAACAGAAAACGATGTCACTGTGGCAGCATTAAGGGCGGTTGATGTATGGAACTCTTAACATCTCCCGACCAGCCACTGCAGGGACAAATAGTTTTGTGCCTGTCTGGACATGTTCCTGCCGGTGTGAAACCTCTATTTGCTCCCCGAGAGAGTGCCGCTGGTAACTTGCAAAAGCCAGCACCACTTCAACACTTTTGCAGGCAGCTTTCATGAAATGCACTCGAACAGACGGGGCTGTCCTCTATAGAAGATCGTCTGATTAAAAAGAATCTCCAGTGGACTGGACACCTCATGAGGATGTCATCAGACAGGCTACCAAAGTAGATCCTTTATTCTCAACTGTCTTCTGGTTACAGAAAGATAGGGCGCCCTCGTCTCTGGTTCGAGGATATCATCAAGAGAAACCTGAAGCTGAGAGACATTAAGACCGACTCATAGACATCACTCTCACAGCAGAGAGCTAAATGGAGAGCGGCAGTCAAGTAATGAAAGCAGTCTTTGTTGCATCGCGACCGACAGCATGATGATGATGATGATGATGATGAGTCTGTGCCATGATCTATCATCAGGCAAGGAGTCACATAGACAGGTTGGCATGGATAGGATGCTATGACAAGGGCCCTGTACAGGCTACACGCTGTATGATTATTGAACATAGCTACATACAAACACCCTGTGTATGTCTATGAAAGAGCATTGTTTTTATGTAGCTAATTGTAAGCATTAAACGACTTATGGATGTAAAGCATTCAACAGACTTACAATTCTATGGGCTGAGTGTAGTAGTCTGCACTGACCTCTCAGGCAAGGAGCTGCATAGAAATGTTGGTATGAATAGGGTGTTTGCATCAGGGTGTCTAGGTAGTTTCAATGGTTAGCACAGTAGCTCTGGAATGGCAGGAAGTGTAGGTTCAAATCCTGCTTTATTCGCAATATTTCCCAATTTCACCCCAGGCTCCATGACACTGGTTTCCGTGAGCATGACCGTGTACAAGCTACATGCTTCATGGTTGGTGAACCTACCCTGTGTATGTATCTGTATATTTAAGTGCATTGCCTGTGTGTATGTAATTGTAAACATTAAAAGACTTACGGATATAAACCATTTAAAAGCCTTGCAATTCCAGGGGTGATGAGGGTAGTATTCTGCACTGAACTCTCAGGGGCAGAGCCACATAGACAGGGAGGCATGGGTAGGGTGATTGCATATGGGATCCTTGATAGTGTAATGATTAGCACTCTAACCCCGGAATGGAAAGAATTATGGGTTCAAATCCTGCTCTAGGTGTAATATTCCTCACTTTCATCACCACATACAACATTATTTGAGCAGTTTAGTATTTAGTTTAGTTGGTTGCTTGATTGTTTGAGTTTTACGTCATGGGAACATCTGAGGTCATAACAGGACAGGTACCGACTTGCGTCAGTGCACACTCATGGTGACTTTATAGTGCTGCCCCACTGGGAGACCAGGTCACCAGCAACATGACCTGATATCCCTCTCAGTCACATTATCCTGACACCGAGCCAACCAGTGCTTGTCGTATCCTAATAATGCTGAGTGCCTGGCTAGGGAGCGACAAGTATCAATCCTTTAAGTCATTGGTTTGACTTTACTGGGAATTGAACTCCCGACCTTCCGCATGGAAGGCCTGCGCTCTACCGATTCAGCCACTGCGCCCGTACATGTGGTTCATGCTTCGCATTAAAGAGGATGGGAATCTTTCCTCGCCCACCATTACCTTTTACCCCCGCAGATACACACACATATGTAGTGTGGGAATATGACACAGGTATGCTCTTTTAAAATTAGCCTTCATGATACTCACTGTGCTATCATGATATATATAAAGGCATAGAGGCATCAGCGAATCCATTTGACCTTTGAACAATGCTGTGTGTGTCTTCGGTATGTGTCTAGTTGTATGACCTAGTTAGCACTTCAATTAGGTTCACGGTTCCGATACTTGATAACCCCAGAAATGGTTGCTTTGTTGGTTGTTGGAGTTTTACGTCCTGGCAACATCTAAGATCATATCAGCACCGGTACCGACTTCTAACAGGGCCCAGTCATGGTGACTTACTTTATAGTGCTACCCCACTGGGAGACCAGGCCACCAGCACCATGACCTGAATTCCCACTTATCCTGACCCTGAGCCAACCAGTCCTTGCCCTGTCCTAATAATGCTGAGTGTCTGCCTAGGAAGTGACAAATACCAATTTTTAAGTCATTGGTGAGAAACCTGAAGCTGAGAGACATTAAGACCGACTCATGGACATCACTCTCACAGCAGACAGCTAAATAGAGAGCGGCAGTCAAGTAATGAAAGCAGTCTTTGTCGCATCGCGAACGACAGCATGATGATGATGATGGTGTGACTTGACCAGGGTTCGAACCCAATGGTTCGAATCCCACGATCTACCAAAACGATCTACCATCTGGTCGCCCCAGAAATGCTAAAGAAAGTAATATGCAATACAATGATAAAGGGTGTGAAATATTCACTCCCCCCCCCCCCTTCCATCAATGGAATAGAGAATATTTGCGCATGCCCAATGGCGGAATTATAAGCTATACAAAGTTCACTTCAGGAGCTGGATATTCTCCAAGAACATGATGGCAATGTTTGCTGTCCGTAGAACAGAATAAGTGCCCTTCTCACACCCACAGCATGCTGCCAAAACAGATAGAAAGGCTCTAAACACAGCGGTAAACATTGTCTTGTCTCCGTTGCCAAAACATGTTTAACTTAATACAATAGGCTTCGTTAGTTTATTAGCTTAGTGGGGTTTTATGTCCTAGCAATATCTAATAGGTTTTGTTAGTTTATTTGCTTAGTGGGTCTTTATATCCTAGCAAAAGCTAAGGTCATCTCAGGACAGGTACCAATTTGTCACCATGTGCCCTTTATAGTGCTGCCCCACTGACAGATGGGGCAATCACCACCATGACCCAATATCCCCCTTAGTCACTTGTGCGACTGATACCGGAACCGGAAATTGGGTCGAAGAGAGGCGTCATTAAGTAAACAAAGAGGAGGGCTCTGGAACTACCAGGGTTGGGAAAGTGTCCCTAAATACAATTTTGAAAAGGCAATTTATTTTGGCAATATTTAGACTGTGAATGGTGCTGACCCTGATTTGCTTATGCTCACATAATAAAGTGCATGCACTATATAGCATATCTATTTGGCCTGAGGCATCTAGGTAATAGTGAGTTATATAGCAACAGTGAAAGCGGGTAAAGAAGGAGGGAAGGAAGGACAGACGGAAGAACTAGAAGAAAGGAAGGAAGAGAAGGAAGGAAAGGAAGGAAGAGAAGGAAGAGAGGGAAGAGAAGGAAGAGAATGAGGAAGAGAGGGAAGGAAGAGAAGGAAGGAAGGAAGGAAGGGAAGGGATAGACGGAAGGAAGGAAGAGAGGGAAGGTAGAGAAGGAAGAGAAGGAAGGAAGAGAAGGAAGGAAGAGATGGAAGGAAGAGATGGAAGGGAGAGAAGGAAGGAAGAGATGGAAGGAAGAGAAGGAAGGAAGAGAAGGGAGGAAGAGAAGGAAGGAAGAGAAGGAAGGAAGAGAAGGAAGAGAAGGAAGGAAGAGAAGGAAGGAAGAGAGGGAAGGGGAACGAAGGGGGAACGAAGAAAGGAATGAAGGAAGCTGCAAGGAAAGAGAACTCACAACAGTCACAATGCACTCATACATAAACCATATGTGATCCGTTCCCCTCTTGCTTAGCCTAAATGTAATTCATGTACGGGGATACAATCTGGGAACATCTATGGTCATATCACTTGGTTTTGAGAGAGCCAATGTCGGCAAACAAGTGCCTCGTAATATAGTATTACGATGGAATAGCAAGGTGTCCATAGCTCCCTTAATACGGCCCCATTATATATATATTCATAATCATATACAGTAAAAACCTCTCTAACCGACCACCTCCACAGATCGACCACTCCCCTATATCCATTGCTGAATTTGAGTCCCAAACGATTGCTCATACAATACCATTGCAATGATATTTTAAAAAACTCCCTAAGCCAACCACCTCCCTAAATGAACCATTTAAAGTGGGTCCCATCCATGGTCGGTCGGTTTAGAGAGGTTTTACTGTTTATGACAATCTACATATATACATATACACATTCCGACCTGTACATTCGCAGTCTGATTGCTAGTTAGAGGACACTGGAGCATCAAGTGTAACACAGCCATGCCACAAAGAGGATGCTATGTGTAAATAAGAAGCACCAGCAGCGTGTCCCAATGTCGAGTCCATTTTCAGTAGCCATAGTTTCAAGTATGGTCCACGTATATGAGCCTGTCTCAAAAGGTGCTAACTCTTCGTTTTTTTGTCCATAGTAACGATTGACACCAAAAAAAGCACAGAAACGGTTACACTGAAAACACAAGGACATTTGCTTCAAATCAATATGTATTCTATTGGGATTATGAAACACCATGTAAAAAACAAATCAGTTTAACCTGAGCAAATGCATAAGTAGATAGTGTGTTGATCGTTACTATGGACAAAGTTTTGTCCCATATTGCTTAGCACCTTTTGAGACAGTACATACATACATACATACATACATACATACATACATAGTGGTGGCCGAATCAGTAACAGTGCAGAGGTCGGAAGTTCCAAGCCGAGTTAAACCAATGACTTAGAAAATTGACACTTTTCGCTACCTAGCCTGGCGCTCCGTATTAAAGTTGCATAGTCCGATGGCTTTGAGTTTCTGTAATTTTCTGAGATAAATACATTAAATTAATCATTATAAGCTACTTTACTTTAGGTTGAAGTAACTTTTAGTTTAAATGGCCAACTTTGGAGATATTTGAAGTGACAACATGTCAAATTAATTTTGGCAAGCACGCCAAAACTCTGACACCATAGGTTTATGCAGTAACAGGTTCTATTAAATTGACTCACCATGCCCTTCTATGTGATAACAAATGCTTCATAACTGTACTAGTATCTAAGATAAATATGTAGAATCAAATCTAGGTAAATGTTTTGGTTTTGAAAATTTGATGCTTCATCGGACTTTGCAGCTTTAATACTATAATGGGACAAGGACAAGGGCTGGTTCAGGATAATGCAACTGTATCAGGATAATGTAACTGCTCCGTATCAGGATAATGTAACTGAGTGGGGAAATCGGGTCATGGATACGGGTGGCCTGGACTATCCAATGGGGCAGCATTATAAAAGCCGCCATGAGTGTGCACTGTCACAAGTCGGTACACATCCTTATAAGTAACCAGACGGGATGGCCGAATGAGTTAGAGCGTCCATTTCGCTTGCTGGTAGGTCGTGGGTTCGAACCCTGGTCGAGTCAAACCAATGACTTAAAAATGTATACTTGTCGCTTCCTAGCCAGGCGCTCGGCATGATCAGGACAGGACAAGGACTGGTTGGCCCAGTGTCAGGATAATGTGACTGAGTGGGATACCAGGTCATGGTGCCGGGCAGCCTGGTTTCCCAGTGGAACAGCACTATAAAATCACCATGAGTGTACACTGTCACAAGTCGGTACCCATCCTGATATGACCTTAGATGTTGCTAGAACATAAAACAACAACAAACAGAAACAGTCCTTATAAGTGATATGACCATAGATGTTGCTAGGACATCAAACCTAAAACACACAAACAAATCTACCCACGAACGCGGAAGAACTTCCGGTAGCCTACAATTTACAAAGAGGCGGGTGACCAGAAACGACCGGTTGGAAGGTCCGGGCGTGTTTCCCGGGGAGCGGCGGCCCCGGGTTCCCGGCATTGTCAACAGTCGCAGGGGACGTCGAAGAAAGCACCAGACGGAGAACGGAGTTCTCATCTTGGGCATAGACTGCCACCATCTTCTTTTGGACAGGGTGGGGGTCGGGGGGGGGGGGGCTTGGAATGATTGTGGGGCTCTCCAGAAAGATCTGGGTGCGTATTCTATTTGATGGTGCGACTTCTAATTACAGTAAAACCTCTTTAACCGACCACCTCCACATATCGACCACTCCATTATATCGATCGCTTCACAGTAAAACCTCTCTAACCGACCACTTCCACAGATCGACCACTCCCCTATATCGATCGCTTCATTTGGGTCCAAACAATACCATTGTAACCATATGCTAACTCTCTAAACCGACCACCTCCCTAAATGGACCACTTAAAGTCCGCCCCAACGTCGGCCACTTTAGCGAGGTTTTACTGTAGTATTATATGGATGGTTAGGATTAGGCTTATTTATTTATGTAGGTCAGTCAATGTGTTGCTCTCTTATGCCATTGAGAGTATATCCGTCAATATTGTAATGGCAAAAATAACCAAAATTGTCCATGCTTACTCAATTAACTAGGCCTAATCTCCTCCTCCATCTCCCCATCATCCATCTCCCCACCATCCAGCTCCTTATCCAGCTCCTTCTCCAGATCCTCCTCCTCCTTCTTCTTCTTCTCGCACCCGCGCAGGTGAAACAAACAAAAATGAAGGAGTTGGGTTTTGGTTGAGTAGGTAGAGATCTGGTCTCAAGTCGACGGTTAAATATGGTTGACAACCCTCAACAAACAAACAAACAAACGAACGAACAAACATACACAGATATATATATATATATACAGACGGCACTGAGTTTGTAATCTACTCACAAATCTGAAACTGGCTTTCTGTGGCAGCCTCCATGACAGTGGAGCGCCTCCATGACAGTGTGACAGTGTGACAGCCGGCACACCACCGGGCGTCCTGCCCGGCCCGGCCCGCCCGGTCGCTGCCACCACACGGTAGCTCGCAGCTCGCTCAGCGTTTGTTGATCAAAATCTCGCTGGCATGACCGGCAACGTCCAGCCAGCAGGCCGGGGCGCTCATTGCTTTCTGCCGGCAACCAGCAAAGTTGGACGCCAAATTAATCAGTCGAGAACAGCACTATTTTGCTTCGAATTTCAAACCGGCAACTGTGATTTTGGAGGCAGTTTTGCCCGAGGTTCCCGCTAAGGCGCTCTCGTAGTCTCACTCATTTCGTGACGGGACACCCACAAGTCCTTTCCCACTCTCAATTTTTTTCTATTTTTGTTTTGTTCTCTCGCCTTCTTTTTCTCTCTCTTCCTTTTTCCCCCGTGCCAAATATATAAATCTATAAATATTGATGTACGAGACTAACTCGGATGGGTTTCGAACAATTTGGAATAATGGGAATTTATTGCTTTGGATAATGATAATGATAATAATAATAATTATTATTATTATTCGTCTTAAACTAACAGATTGTACTGACAGTCGGCATAGGTCTGGCGTGTTTAATTGGATGCGCAGTTTGATCAGCGTACTTTGTAAGCAATTACGCTTAGCCTTACTGTTCTGCTCAGGTTCTGAATTCATCATTTTGTTTAGTTCGAAAAACTAAGGTTTAGTTCGAAAAACTAAGGTCGCTATTCAAAATAAGAGCTGAAATGTGTTTCTTCCTAATTCGAAAACTTCAAATTGTGGCTAGACAAAAAGAAATGGCAGTTCTGTGGAATATATAGCCAGACGCATGTGCAAGCTATAAACTATATGCGTAGGTTCC
The DNA here is from genome assembly GCA_030323885.1 of Branchipolynoe longqiensis. Taxonomy (NCBI): domain Eukaryota; kingdom Metazoa; phylum Annelida; class Polychaeta; order Phyllodocida; family Polynoidae; genus Branchipolynoe; species Branchipolynoe longqiensis. Next base: position 26,045,310 of record CM059193.1, read on the forward strand.
TACGGAAATTATTCGCCGTGATAGAAGAATGGAGAGTATAGAAAAGGAGAGGAAGTTGGTTGGTTGTTGGACCTTTACTTCCTAGCAACATATGAGGTCATATCAAGACGGGTAAAGACTTGTGACAGTATGCACTCATTCCTACTTCATAGTGCTGCCCTACTGGGAAATCAGGCCATCGGCACCATGACCCGATATCCAACTCAATCACATTATCCTGACACTGAGCTAACCAGTCCTTGCCCTATCCTATTAATGCCAAGCACCTAGCTAGGAAGCGACAAGTATCAATTTTGTACGTTATTGGTTTGACTCAACCGGGAATTGAACTCCCGATCTCCCGCACAGGAGGCCTGCGTTCTACCGATTCGCGTCCGGTAGGAGAGGAAGTTGAGAGAG